>APFE031247102.1:0-37089 GCA_000404065.3 Pinus taeda | reverse complement strand
ATGTTAGGTTGGGCGGACCCACCTATGGTTTTGTGCATGATTTTCACACATGTTTTTTGGACGCGATGGTTTTCGGTCCATGGTATTGGATGCTTTGGCATGTATAAATATGTATTGTAACATTGAAAGGAAAATAATGAAAAATCAAGCAGGCAGTCCCGGTTTTGGTATCCAAGGGAAAATCTCTGTGTATATGTGTTTTATGTGTTATGACCTCGCATTGTTTATTTTCTGTGTTTTATAATTGGTACGCAGGTAATTTTTGTACGGGGTTAAAACCTACGCCGAAAACCCATCCAATAGGGACAACATTTAAGACCCATAAATGCATTGAAGAATGTGTTCCATAGATGGGACAGGACAGTTATCCTTATGCAATTGTCTATTCAGGTTTTTGAAATCGATACATAATCTGATGTTTCCATTTTTTTTCTTACTGGCACGAGATTGGCTACCCAGCGGGTGTCCATGACCTGAAAAATGATTTTAGCATCCAGCATTTTGTTTAATTCTTTCTTCACCAATGGTTCCAATCTTGGATGCATCTTATGAAGCTTATGTTAGTAGGGCTTAACATCCTTTTCCAATGGAATTACATGTTGCATGATGCCGGTATCGAAGGTTTTTAAGTTGCCATATGTCCATGCCAAGACTTCCTTGTACTCTTTAAACAACTTAAGAAACACAACCTTTTCTTGTGGAGAACATCCTAAGCCTAGATTAACTTTTTTTGGGTCCTTTTCAGTTCCAAGGTTGACCGACTCATACTTCATGGATGAGCTATGCGTTTTGCATTTAGTCGGCTTTTTAAATTTATCATGTAGGTCGTAAAAGTGCTCCATCTTGACAACTGACTTGGGGATTATATTGGATTGATCTTTTTCCTCATCTTCACTCTCATTCATAAGCTTTCCATGCTCTTTTTCAACAATGAGTGCATTTTTGAATGTCTTCTCATAATACAGGAACTCAAGGATTTGCTCATCACCTTTGAATACCTGCCAATTTGAGATGTTATCAGGTACGGGTGGTCTAAAAATCAATTCAACCTAATATTTATTCTTGTTTAATATAAGGTCAAGAAAAGGTTTTGAAGCCATACCAGCCATCAGATCGGCATCTTAGTTTTTCCCTCAAGCTATATATGTGATATTAAAAGAATCAAAACTGTTAATTAAGCTCCATACCTAATGTTGGTATCTTACTAGGTGTAGCAAATTGTAGTGTATCCTTTTTCTTACCTGGTCGACAATTATCTGTGAGTCACCAAAAACTTTAAGATTTTTCACCTTCATGTCAATGGCTTTCTTCAGGCCCTACAACAAGCCTTCATACTCTTTCATGTTGTTGGTGCACATGAACTCCAATTGGTTGGCCATCAAATGTTGGTTCACTCGTGGGTCAATGAGAATGCTCCTATGCCCTCTATGTAGTTATAGCCATTAAAGTAGAGTGTCCAAAATATAGAATCTAATGTTACATCAATTGAACTACTTTCTAGGAAATTAGTCCTATCATCTACTATAATACAGGATAGCTCATCTTTTGGACTACAGGGGAGAGCTTCCAATTGTGTGTTCGTTGCAGTTTCTTCAACTATCTCTGCATGGAATTCTCCAAAATAGGTTTCCATGGCACAAATTGAAACTACAATTCCCAAGGATAGAGTTTTTAAACATTACAGGTTCATTGGGGTCATTTAGTTCTATCACTACATACTTCATGTATCTTTCTCTATCAACTCTTAGCATATCACCTTTTACTTTTTGAGGCAACAAGAGATGGGACCAATCAGTTGAGAAATATCCATTCAAATTTGCTGACCAGTCCCTACTAGAAGCATTCCATATGCCTCGGGTATGACAACTACCACTATGTCAATGACTTGTGTGTACAATGGTTTGGTAGTCATCCGAATCAGCACATCTTTCAATTCTCCAATTACTTTTACATTTGTTCTGTCCAGTTGAATAATTCGAGTTCCAGTTTTCTCAGGCATTGCATGAAGTCTTTTAGCAATAACATAAGGCATAACAATGGATGAGGCACCAGAATCTACCAGGCAATTGTGTATGTTCATGTTGAATATTTCAAATGTGATAAGGAAAGGTGGAGTCATGGATTTTTATTTCCTTCCTATCATGGCTACACTAACATCTTGAGGTATTCGATTCATTTTTTACAGAGTGGCTTCCATGGCTTATGGCGTTTGGGCTATACTAGGGGTTCGAATAGGTCTGGACGATGAATTCTTGGTTTGGCTACTCGGATTGGTGGGAGATTTGCAATTTCATTCATTCATAGCTTTCAAAAGTAAATCTCATTGCTACGTTAAATTTAACAAATCGAAGTATGTGATATTAGCTCAAGATTTCTTAAGATCATCTACAACATTGTAATCAATGTTATAAACAGGGTAGGGTAGAGTAAACATACTAGTTTTTGCATTCTTAGGTGGGAGTTTACCATTTTGAGTCGCCTTTGTTGCATTTGGAGATGTATTATCTCTCTCTGGATAGTTCATGACTGGAATGCTCTTGGAATCAACACTAGGTTTATTCTTCTCAACATGAAACTTGGGAGCAGATGCCTTCAAAGGGCGAACATCTTTCTTTGTCTATTCTACAGGCTTCATCACACTCGCAAGTGGCCCTTTACTTCCTCTGTGGATTTCAATAGTGTTGATTTCTGTTGTACTATCTTCTTCATCATCATCGTTCCCATTTGTACATAAATCCCATAGTACATTGACTTGAGATGCCTCATCCAAGGGCTCTTCTACTTGGTACTCTTCCACATCTTCTTGTTCTGGCTCCATCTCTACTATAGGTTCTTCTTTGGTAAGGAGCAATCTAATAAGAGCCAGTGCTTCCATATTTAAATTCTCTTTGTTGGGTGGAGCAAGCAACACAAGTTGACCATGACCACCTTTTGTCTTCTTATGATAGAAAGGTTTGAAGGGTTTTATATTGTTATAATATCCTCCATTCCCACTTGTACTCTCTCCAGATTCCTTTTCATATCGATGACTGTGTTCGTCAATTTCTTAATGATTTGATAAAAACCTTCCACATCTGTGGTGTCCTTTTCTTGATCTCAGCCAATTTTTTATCACTCCCATTATTCTTCTTGAATGACTAAGAGGCTTTCTTTCCTTTGGTCGTATGATGACATGTTGTGAGATTGATCATTTCATTCTTGACTTTTACTACTTCATCGATAGTACCCTGTAAGGTTTGTGCATTACTCCTTTTAACCCACATCGCAGTAGGGACAGGGAGAGCAGTGATGTAGAATTCCATGAGCACCTCATCAGTAGGTCTAGAGTTAGCTAGGATTTTGTTGAACAAAGTGTTGAAACAGACATTAAAATCCTTGACCTTTTCTTTGGTTTCCATTTTCAAATGGGATAGTTCTAAAACTAAGGCTGCAGGTGTTTTGTCATCACTAAACTTGTCTAAGAGGGCCTGCTGAAAGTCATCCCATGAGGTGATTGATCCTATTCTCAAGCTAAAGTACCATGTGGAAGCTGTACCAATTAGAGTAAAAGGGAACAAGTGACATACCACATCTTCATCAACTACCCCCAACATGTGCACGACTAGGAAGAAAGAGTGAATATGGTTATCAGCAGTGTCTCCCCGCTCAGGGTCGAATTTAGGCAATACTCTTTTTGCATTCCTGGGTAAGGCATGCTACTGCCCAAGTACCACTACAACATCCTATGCAAGCCAGGGAGGGAGTGCTCCTGGAGGAGGTGGGGGTTGATTCCCACCTGAAGGAGGCGGTGGAGGTTGATTCCCACCTGGAGGAGGAGCGTTAGCCATATTATGGTTGAGGAGGTTTTGGTTGAAGGTTTTCCCCATGTGTTCTTTGTTAGGATTTCCCAAATTGAGCCAGGGATTTCCTTTAGAGAGGGGATCCTCAGGAATTTCTTGCCAAGGAGTGTCGATACTTTGCAAGGATTCTAGCACAATTGTTTCTGGGAAAACTAGTGTCTTTTCGATCTGCTAGTCCTACTAAGAAGGGTATCTATCTTAGAAACAAACAACAAAAGCAATTTACTATTTTATTTACGTATGATAGATAAGAGAGAAGAAAAGAAGGCCAACCTGGACCTTCTGATTGACTCCTTACTTGATTTCTCTCTCCCTTGATGGAATTTGCAACCCTTCTCCTACTTGTCCCACTTTAGAGAATACCTATAGAGACAAAGTAACAAAACACCATCAAAGCATCTCGATATATAATACCATAAACAATGCAGAATCAGAAATACATTGACCATACAATTTCATTCACAAATAACAAGATTCACAAATGCACGATTATATGGAGGAAAACTCAAATAACTTTATTAATAGTAGAAGAGAGGATTACAACCTAGCTGTCTGATCCAACATCATCCTCCCAGCATCAAAGCCCTCTTCACCTCATGAAACGCAAGATCACCCAAAAATAAAATGCTTCTTCTCAAAGATAAACTAACAACACTTCTTTACAATTACAAAATTCCATCCCCCTAGATCTCTCAGATGAGGGATCCTTTCATAGATATTTGCAGAGGGGTGAGTCAGCTCTAGGTTTTTGATTAGTGTCATTCCACTGATAGTTCTTGGTTCTACTTGGAGATTTTATTGATCTCTTACTCATCCCTGGGTGAATTCACAGAGGAAAGTGTCATATGAGAAGTTTCTAGAAGATTCTCTGGGTTTTCACTTAGAAAACTGTCTTTACCATTTGTCTACTCTCACTCATCACACCCCACAGAAGGCTCTTTCAGTATGCATCACACCTTGACCATGGAGCAGTTTGTATGGTCCATTTTTGACCAGTTCTGAGTGGTTTTTTAGGTGGAAATTCTAGGAAATGATGTAATCAGTTGACCATGATTCTTTAGGGTATTAAACAACACTTTTAGGGATTTAAGAGCCCTTGGTTTATCTACATATGTGATTGCGGTTACAGTGCCCAAATATGTCTATAACAGTTACCCCCTAAAGCATGAGGTCGTAAATCTTCTGATGTTAGGTGAAATGCTTTATCATGAGGATTTGAGGTATTCGAATTGGAAGGTGACCTATATAAAATACAATACAATACATCATCTTCATATTATTTTCATGATCTGGCTGAGGCGGGCATTCCCATGCTCAACTTTATAAATTCATTTTCATGTACATTAGAAAGATAATCGTCTGCTGTTGCAAACTGGTGATTCTTGTAGAGTCATCATCCCTTAGCTTGGATGATCATCTGTGCAGCTTCTATGTACATTTGATGTCTTTATATTCCTGAATATATCACAGCCCAGATGGATGAAACTAGATCTGGGGTCTTCAAACCCGTTCAATCTTCACCCGATGTACAAGTCAATCCATGTGAAAATATGTTATGAAGTCGAACATGGAAAGACATTGCCTAGTTATCAGCCAATAATGTAAGCTGTTAACAAGCGTGAGAGGAATCACCAATAATGATAATGACCCTCAAGGTACTATAGTACAATTCACATGGTGTGAATATATGATCTGATTTCGAGCACCATGCAAAATCTTTCGGTCGAAGACCATTAATGTAAACCTGTCGCCGGAAGTGAGAAACCTGCCATTGAGGCATGCAAGCTTCAAATTACTGAAAGGGTTGTTCCTAAGTTAACTTCTTGGATAATGAGCTGATGTCGACAAGAAGTGACCCATCATAGGAGGGCCTTAATGCATCCCATATCTACGACATGAAATGAACCAAAATGATTTTCTGGAGGTGAAAACAATCTGATGATACAAGATTCAGGAATGGTGATCATGAAAAAATGGAGGGTGAAGGTATTGCAGTGGATGAGGCATTAGCTGGGTGGTGAATTCTTTGAATTACTTCTCTTGATCATATCAGGGACACTGAGATATATTGGTAGCGTTAACCCAAAAAATGGATGGTATGGAGGACCAATGGTGATGTGATCGGTGAACGGAATAACCCAACCTGACTCAATCATTGTGATGGAGTGAAAGTGTCATATTCAAGAGAGACTTGCTACTAATGAAGTTCTTCAAGTTTTCTTCCCTTTTTCCCCAGTCATTTCTGACTAGTACCTCTTTATTTTTGTCAAGCTTGAGGAGGATAACATATGCTTGTTCTATAATTTGCCCTTCAGGCAAACTTGTCGCTATGTTTGTGAGTCTAGCAACAACAAAACTCGCTCTTGTCCAGATGGACTTGTTTGTTACTATTTTTTTAACGAGTTTAATGACAAGGATAACTCGGTCCTTTTCATGTTTAGAGTGTTTGAAAATGGATGAAAAAGAAACTCCAGCAATCCTTTTTTGTGGCATAATCCCTTAAGTCTGAAAAAGTATAAAATAATACGAAAGGGATGACTTTTCAATCGCTTTAGCGAGCCGAAAAAGACAAGCGCTCGATCTTTTTGTGGAATGATCCCTCAGGTCAAAAAAGATTAAAATGTAGAGAAGGGATGGCACTTCCCCTTACTTTAACAAGCCAGAAGGGCTAGTAGCTTGGCAATATTTTCATATTTAGCGAGTCTAAATAGAGCTTAAAAGAGACTCGTTTTTTAGGAACGAGTGATGTTTTTAGGTAGCAAATGGTTCTAGGTAAGTTTGGAACTTCTCAAACATGGCAGTGTAAAGAGGGTGGCTATCAGGATCACTCGTCATAGCTGTTCCTCAAAAGGGTAAACAATCAAGTGGAAACGTATGATCGGCCAAAAGAATGGAGGTGACGGTAAGAACACAACCAAGGCTTAAAAGGCTGATAACAATGCCAGAAGTTGTTTACTGAAGGCGGGTTTATTTTTTTAATGAGCTTGAACCTTACATTAACATATGCTCAGTGGCGGGTTTATTTTTTAATGAGCTTGAACCTTGCGGAAACATTTCTCATGCCAGTCATTTTAAAGATGCCTCTCATTGGTTGGTTTATTTTTTATTGAGCTTGAACTCTATGATAACATGTGCTCATTGTCTTTTCATGTAGGCTACAAACAACCAAACTATAAAGATAACTACACTAAGAGCTAAGGAACTACTGAGATTAGGTAGGGTGGTTTTGTCTTTCGCCTAGACACAACCTTTCCTTTGCTTTGTCTGCATGCCGCAGATAGAGGTGAATGGTGGATCAGACCAATCACCTAACCTAAGAAGTTGAAACTAAGAGGTTAAACCGTTAGAAAGCTAAAAGAATGAAATTGGTCATTTTTCACTTGCATAAAAAGGGTTGCATGCCCCCATGTATTCAGAAAACGAGAAATTCCAGGTTCCTTATGGAAGTCCTTGCATTTAAGCAGGATTGTTTTGCCCGCGGAGCAGACAAAACACTTCCTTGGCTTTGTCCATCAAAATAGACAAAGGTTAATGGTGTGAGCTTCCAATCATGTAACTTGCGAGGAGATAACTTTTTTAGACTGATCCCATATCCTTCAAGGAAATGGTGTTTTAGACTAATCATATAACCTACAAGGAAATCTATTTTCTCAGCTAGGTTTGCCTGCCGAAGCAGACCAGGGTGCATGTCCCCTGAGCTTCGTTACATTCACTGGACTACTCGCGGTAATTAGGTGGATGAACTAAAGGTTGAAAAGACATTCTTTATGTAAAGAGACCATTTAGGGATGATGTTTGACTCGTAGCTGAATTTGAACTAGGAAATGAAAGCTGGTCGATAAGTTACACCACTCTGCCTTCATGTGGGAAACACATCACTTGAAAGAGTGTGGAAACAATAGCTCCCATGCTGTAAACGTAGTCACGCCGAAGAAGTATATTGTAATCTAGTGTTCTTTGGACTACCATCGCGTTTAAGTGAACAATTTTACTTTTCAAAGTTATAGGAAACTTTGTAAGGATCCCTAATGGTCGACTGGTTTCTTTGTTGAAGCCTAACAAATTTTGATTCTCAGGCAAAAGTGATGGTGAACCAAGCGCTTTCCATGAAGTTGAGGAAAGGATACTCATTGAAGCCCCTTCATCTATGATAGTTCCAGACATGATCATTTTGTAAACTTGTACTATGATTCGGAATGGTACATTATATGGAAGGCGGGGTCCCGCTAGTTGATTCTAATAGAAGGAAACGACTAGATTTCTTGGAGGGGGTACCGAATAAACAACTGGATGAATCTCTTGAAACGGGGAACTTTCCTCTTGTTGTAAAGGAATGGGTAGATTTCCCCCAATTTCATCACACTCTGCATTAACAAAAGGAATTTGGACGATATTATTCTCATTCTCTTTGGAAATTGTATCGTTTGAAGGTGGACCTTCTGAAGGCAAGATTGGGTCAATTTCCATCTTGACCTGTTGACTTTGGTCCAACATAGGTTCAGAAGGTTTACTTTCAACGATAGACGCTTCGAACGATGGTTGCGTTACATCAGTCGGGTTTTCAACTAGCGATGGACTTGGTAATATTTTCTTGTATCCAGGTGGAAGCTGCCATGGTGAAGCAAGACGGTTATATAAGATTCTCTTGGTCTCATCTGGAAAAGGACACTGGCGAAGGTGATGGTATTCATCACATAATTGACATGGAATTTTGACCTTTACTCTCTGTCTAGGAACTTCATTTTCACTGGTTGATGGTGTGTTGTCAACATGATCACCAGAGGTCGATGACACTAGACAGTGCGAACAGGGAGACCATTCTCTCAATATTCGTAGAATGCAAGGATAATCTCGATGAAAATGGTTTCCTTTGAGCATTAGACAAGGATATTTAGGAGTTTTAATGTGTGGATTTGCACCAGATGATTCATGGTTGCCCCCTTGTTTAATTGACTTCTTCTTCTTCTTCTCTTTCCCTTTCCTCTTCTTCTCAGCCACTTGGTTTTTAGTATCACTAGTTTCACCAAGCAAAGATGAAGAAGGGGAGGGAGAAACAAATGAAGTAGAAGGTGAAGAGTCACTTTTGGTATCAATTGGTTGTTGATTCGATTGCTGAGGAATTATAGTATTTTGAACGACAGAGGTTGATAATAGCCATACTAGTAGGCCAATTGCGATTCCTGGCAGGGACAATGTAGCAATATACAGAGCATCAATATCTCCCCAAGAAGAGAAAGGACTAGGATTCCCCCCAAGAGGGATTCCTTGATCGGTGGACTCTAATACCTCAACCTAATATCAATGAAGGAATAGGTATGCTATTCCGAATTAAATAAATTTTAATCACGCTTTGACACAACTTTTCTTTTTCAATTTTTAAGAGTCGAGAAAAAGATAAAGATGACTCTAGTCGCCTTCGATTTTTAATGAGCCTGAAGTGACAAGTGCTTAGATGGACCTTTTCTTTTAAGAAGTCAAAAAGGAATGAAAGTGACTACTCTAGAAATCTAGAAAGAGGGATTACCAAACCAATCGCAAAACTACAAAATACACCTTGGTGGTAAATTAAAGAGAAATTACCAAGGACTTATATATGGCAGTCAATCTTCCTGAATGTTGTGTTCATTGCATTGTGATTGATAGGGTGGCAGACACGGCTTCCTATGGATAAGGATATCAGCCTATTGTGGTCTCCCAATATATACTCGATGGTACGTGGAGCACAAGTTCGTACTAGCACTTGTCGTATCAAAGAAGAGGAATCAGCCAACCTTCGATGAAAATGATAGTTACTAGGTTTTACGATGCTAGAATACGTCTCTAGCCTATACCTCTAGATGCATTGCGTTAAGTTCCAAAGCATTGTTATGTTCATTGAGATTTATTTTAGAGTTTATCTTGCTTAGAAGTTTGTCTTTCAAGGTTCACCGCATGATGTAGACGTAAAATTCCTAAATATGCATTCTAAATGGCAAACAATTGTTTATTTTAGCAATGAAAATACTAGCTACTAAGGAAAGAAGGTTACGATTCTTTCGACAGAGAGCAGAGAGCACACACTAAATGCACTTTTCCTAAATCATTTTCTGCATGCAGTCTAAATGAAAATGCAGATGCATGTATTTTTTTTTTCATTTCCTTAATGTGAGAATGCCAAAAAGGAAAACTAAGTATAGATCTAAACTATTTTCTTCAAAGCAACACTTCGACAATTTCTTTTCAAAATGAAAGGAAGACTAAGACAACACTTTTCGATTTTGAATAGAAAACTGCTTTCGACACTTTAAATATTAACAATTCAAATCATATACAATGGAAAAAGTACAATCAACTATCTGGAAGAGGAATACTTTACGAAACTCTTCTTTTTGACTCAAAATGACAGTGACGACACTCCTTTTCATCAAAAACGATAGTTCGATTAAGCTACTTTTGACAAAGAAGGATTGCAAATGATAGACAAACACATAAAAGCATTTACAAATCCTTATCAATGGAGGCTGAATAATATCAAGGAAGGAGGCTTCAGCAATGATATACTGATCATAAGCAGTAAAACTACTTAATAGGGCTAAAAACAAGGAGGAAAAAACCAAATTTCAAAGAGAGAAATAGTATCATTCAGTTATCACACCTGTCCTTAAGGGAAACAGGGATGCATCTCACTTGCAACACATGGGAGGTGCGGTGCAAACAGGCTGCCAGTTACAGACAATGCGATGGGCCAGGGAATGAAACTGAGTTTGGTTTTTGTTCAAAATTTGCAGCTAAGTTCAGTGATTTAGGCTGAGCTATGATAGACAGTAAAAACAAAGTACAAGGGTATGATCATATGAGGTTATTGAGCTACCACAAGGGTGTTTAGGATTCTTGTAAGTTAGATGTTCAATTCATAAACTAACCTAGAGATTGACTGAAGCAACATTCATCTACTTTGCAGTTGCATAGATAAAGTAGTTCGAAGGCTAGTTGGCTAACTTCAGGCTCCGTCTATAGTTTATAAAGCAAACAACATAAACAAACAAACAAACCATTCGCTCCACAGTAGAGTCGCCATTTTGTTTCTGGGAAAAATAGTGTCTTTTCGATCTGCTAGTCCCACTAAGAAGGGTAGCTATCTTAGAAACAAATAATCGAAGAAATTTGCGATTTCCTTTACGTATGATAGATAAGAGAGAAGCAAAGAAGGCCAACCTAGATCTTTCGCTTGACTCCTTTCTTGATTTCTCTCTCCCTTGATGGAATTTGCAACCCTTCTCCTACTTGTCCCGCTTTAGAGAATACCTATAGAGACAAAGTAACAAAACACCATTAAAGCATCTTGATCTATAATACCATAAATAATACAGAATTAGAAATACATTAACCTACAATTGCAATCATAAATAACAAGATTCACAAATACACGATTATATGGAGGAAAACTCAAATGACTTTATTAATAGTATAAGAGAGGATTACAACCACGCTGTCTGATCTAGCATCATCTTCCCAGAATCAGAGCCCTCTTCACCTCATGAAAAGCAAGATCACCCAACAATACAATGCTTCTTCTCAAAGACAAACTAACAACACTTCTTTACAAATTAGAAAATTCCAGCCCCCTAGATCTCTCAGATGAGGGATCCATTTATAGATATTTGCAGAGGGGTGAGTCAGCTCTGGGTTTTTGATTAGTTTCATTCCAATGATAGTTCTTGGTTCCACTTGGAGATTTCATTGATCTCTTACTCATCCCTGGGCGAATTCAGAGAGGCAAGTATCATATGAGAAGTTTCTAGAAGATTCTCTGTGTTTCCACTTAGAAAACTGTCTCTGCCATTTCTTTACACTCACTCATCGCACCCCATAGAAGGCTCTTTGAGTATGCATCACACTTGGCTAGTGTAGCAGCTAGTATGCATCACACCTTGACCATGGAGCAGTCTGTATGGTCCCGTTTTGGCCAGTTCTTAGTGGTTTTCATGTGGAACTTATGGGAAATGATGTAATCAGTTGACCATGATTCTTTAGGGTATGAAACAACACTATTAGGGGTTTAAGAGCCCTTGGTTTATCGACATATGTGATTGGGGTTGCAATGCCCAAATATGTCTATAACAACAATATCTTCAAAGGAAGGGGTTGCAGATGTCTCTTCGTTTATGGGACAGATCCTTGGATTTCTTTTAGTTGTTAGAGGTAAATAATGAAATACGGGGAGCTGAGATAGGGAATGAGCGTAAGCATGAGTAAGTACTCTGACTGGTTGTTCCTGAGTGATAGGATACTCCCACAATCTCTCTTCCTTGGGTGACCCAACATGGGACTTAGAGGGACCTCTGCTTCTTTGAAGCGAGGATCTTCCAAATGGGCGGAAGGATCTTTTCGACCTTTACAATCCATACATTAATCTTTTTGAATCCATGCACGACATTTATAGATGAAATCTTGAAAGCTATGGATGGTGGTTTAGCCCTCCTTTTAGCGCCAAATCTATTGACACAAAAAAATTTTGCTATGCCAACAAAGGGGAACCAACCCAATCGCAGACCCTAATTAGAGCTAATATTGCTTGGAATGGCTAGTTCCAACATGTTTCAAAGGATCCTGTAAACTTTTATAGGTGTTGAAATATTTCTCCCCGGAGGAAGACTTCCATTAAATAAACAAAATAAATAGCTAACATATATGTATCAATTCCTATCTATACTGATTCTACCTACTTATGCTTGTCCTAACTATTCTAATCTATCTTGCAAGAGCATAATAAAGGAGGTTAAACATCATATATAGATTCCAAGTCCAAATGATTCAATTACTGAGTTCACTGATGAACAAGATTATATTTCAACTTAATTGCAATCTAATTATTCATACAAGAATACACATTCCTGTTTCTACAAATAAAACTTGCAACTGATGTTTAATATAGCTTCAAATTGGAGACCGCTCATGAGTTAACCATGATAACAAATTATATTCAAGTAACCAAGACTAGTCATAAGCTCTCGATTATCACTGTGTACAAAAGCAAAACATATATATGCTCATGCCAGTCACAACACCTCGATTCCAAACATAAAAGAAAAAAGAAAAATGAATCTGAAAAAAGGCTTCTTCTTGACCGAAACAGTCTTCTTTATTAGCATAATAAAATTGATCCCTCTTCTGCCAAAAAAAAGTCCTTCACCCATATCCAGAGGTAATACTTATGCTGTAGGAAAGCTAACCCTCCATCTCCCCTGACTTTACACCTTCCTACTCTTTTCAATATACAGATTAAAATATACAAACGTAGAACAATCAATGAAACAACTAACACGTCGAGGCCACATTTTCTAAAGCATTTTATTTCCTGGAGGAAATGAATGGATGCCAATGGAAAGAAGAATTACTGCAAGCCATCTCTTCACACCTGTAATGTCTGAACGTTATTCCCTATTATTTCCTGAAGGAAAATGAAGACACTGTGCTCGTCATCGAACATATGACATGATTTAGGGTGTATCTGGAGGTAACAACCACTTGTTGGGTCTATGCTGTCAGGAGTACCTCCACTCAACATAGAGCATGCCTCCATTATGTGCTATGGTGGTTCCATATCCATTTCTTTCGGAGTATGTCTTTGCAATATCGACATAAATGGTGTGGAGGTGTCATCTAGAGTCCCCAAAGTAATGCAAGAACCCTTATACCAACATCTATTCTACTTCTCGTCTTCTTAGAATTTCAGGGCATCCTACCCCATTCTATCCCAAAGCCATGACACATGGCAATGAAAATCTAGCTAGTAGAGGTATCATGTGTACTATGCATGTTTTTCCCGTGATGATCATTCAAAGGCTATGTTACCGATCCCTTTGAATATTTCGTTGCGGCCCTTCATGATGCTTATGCATCAACTCACCGACCTTACTTTTCTTCTCTTGGTCCTTGCCTACATAAATGATCAGCATTAGCTATGATTATGAGAGATATGACAGAAACACCTAAAACAACATTACCTTTATAACGACTTTCATAAAGAGACAAACTCTGCAACTGGGGTTTATATGAGTCCTTCTGGCTCTAAATCTCAAGAGGGCGCGATGATTTTTGGGGATTGATGATTAAAATATAGATTGCAACCATAATTAATAAACCATTGAATTGTTCAGCTTTGATGACATAATTCCATCTAACAACTACAATTATCAATCAAAGAGACGAAAGATCAAACTTCTCAAGGGGCCCATTCAAATTTCCCCCCAGAGCAGGTTTTAATAGGGTGGTGGTTGTGGCCAAAACAAAAACTCAAAGAAGTGTTGCTCCCTTGAGGGAACAACAACTATTCCCTAGAGGGAAAAACAGCTATTCCCTAGAGGGAACAATAGTTGTTCCCTAGAGGAAACAACTAAAACACTCCAAACAGATGATGTTCCCTTTAGGGAACAACAACTTTTCCCTGGAGGGATCAACAAAAACACTCGAAAAAATGTAATAGGGTTGTGGCCACAACACACTAATATGAAGTGAAAAAAGAATGCAATAAATTATAGATATAACCATAAATAAAAAGATGCAACATAAATAATACTTCATTTCATTAATATCAAATACTGAAATATGCTTATAAATATAAATGGAAATAAACTAGCTTCGACGACGGTAACTTATCTCTGAGAAGAGAAGTGTTGGATAGATGCCTATGAACTATAGTACAATGAGTCTCGAAGGCTTATTTATTATTGTGGTATAATGGAAAACCCTAAACATCCAAAACCATAACCTTAGGAGATGAAGCATAAAAACTATGGGCCCCGTTTGGGTAAATTGGTACATCAACTTCCCGGGGTCGTAAATTTGGCATACGATCTCCATTTGATGCACAAAATAACTCATTTGAAATATCTATTTGGGCACTACAAGATCCAAGTAGCCTACACTTGACAATTTATTTGATGGCCTTGTTTTTTCAAAAAGCATCGTTTAGGGCCTCAAAATGGCTCTAGAAATTGGGGACCTAAAAAGCTAGCAAAAATAGTAAACTATGCTATAATTAAGGAGACTGAAAGAGACAGTGGTGGGGGTCCAAAGTGGAATAGGTGGGTAGACACCAAAATACATGTGGATCAATACTCCCCCCTTAGGAAGAAATGGTCCCCATTGTGTTGAGTGCCTCCATGAGATGGGGAAACTTCTACTGAACTTGGTCCCTAGTGAGCCACTTGCCTTGGTGCAACAATTGACCAACTTTGACAACCAAATATAGTTTTATCTTCTAATGGAAAGTGTTATTCACCTATTTTTAAATTATCCAATCAATTGTGTGTTGTTATGCAATGTCAAATGTGACCAGTAAAGGTGGGAAGTATGGTCGAAGGCAGTCCACATTGAGCCTTGGGTGCAGGACAAGGAATGGGGGAATGTTGATCTCAAAATAATTGTCTCCCACAACCTTGGTAATGATGTAAGGAACATATTAGAGTAGTTTGAGCTTCTTGTGGGCTCCGGTAATTTTTTTTCTTGCGAATGCAACCAAACTTTGTCACCCACTTGAAACTTGTGTGGCACCCGATGTGGATTAGGTCATTGCTTTTACTTAGAATTCTCCATAAGGGAGCAATGATATATTGGCCCATTGGGTAGAGGTTATCCAGGAGTCAGATCGAATGAATGCTTGACCTAACAGTGCAAGGGTACCCCTATGGGTGAGTAGAAGATGTCCCTATATTCTTCCATGACCGTATCCACTTGCTTCTGCTGCGTGGAGTAACCCTTCCCTGGGGGCCATGGATGTTTCTACGGTCTTTTTATTACCTTGAGAGAGAATTAGAAAGAAAAAGAATTTCCTAGTCTGGGATATAATCTTACCACATTCCTTAGAAGAGATCAAAGAGATGGCAGTAGGCAGAGCTACCTCTGGTATCCTGTATAACATATTACCCAAAGAAATAATAACAGAGCAAGGTCTCGAATCATATACAACATGTTGCTTCCACAAGTATAGCTTTCCTAATAATACATCACAAATGTCAAGAGGATAAACATCACATAATAACTCATCCGTTAAGGTCTTGATGTTATAGGGAAGGCAACATTGCTGACTGACTCGGAGATCTTGTCCTTTGTGAAGCCACCCAATGTTGTACGATTGCAGATGTGTTGTAGTCAGTAGGCCCAGCCACTTCATGACCTCTGCTAAAATAGGGTTATTTTGGTTCCCACTGTCGAAAATTAATTTTAGTGTTGAACCCTTCACTCACATCTTTGAGTGGAAGAGACGCTCCACCACCTCGTGATTTTCAGGCTTATTCTTCAGGATATTGGTGGTGGCAATAGTGGCACTAGGATCTGCATCAATAATCTACTTCAGTTTGTCATTCCTATTGCTTGATTTTGACTTAGATTTGGAACATGCATATGGTTCTAAAGCCTTCAACTTGGCCACCAATGACTGCTTGGCCCGACACTGACTTGTGTTATGAGTGGGGCTCTTATGGAACTCATACCACTTTCCTGTGTCCTTCTTTGACTTCCTGGTGTTGTTATTTTCTTGCAGGCTTCGACGGGTTGTTATGGGTCACCCTATTATAGACATATTTGGGCACTTCAACCCCAATATTATATGTTGATAAACTAGGTCTCTTTAACCCCTAAAATAGTTGTTTCATACCCTAAAGGATCATGGTCAACTGATTACATCATCCCCAGAAGTTCCACCTAAAAAACCATCTAGAACTAGCCAAGACAAGACCATGCTGATTGCTCCACTATTAGGGTGCGATGCATACTAACTTTTACACTAGCTAGGTGTGATGTATACTGATGAGGCCTTCTATAGGGTGCGATGAGTGAGAATGGACAAATGTCCGAGACAAATTGCTAAGTGGATGCTCATGGAATCTTCTAGAAAATTCTCCTATGACACTTTCCTCTCTAAATTCACCCAGGGATGAGTAAGAGATCCAAGAAATATCTAAGTGGAACCAAAAACAACAAGTGGAATGACACTAATAAAAAACCCAAAGATGACTCACACCGTTGCACACATCTATAAATGGATCCCTCATCTGAGAAATCTAGAGGCTAGAATTTTGTGAATTTGCAAGGAAGTGCTGATAGTTTGTATTTGAGAAAGAGCATTGTATTGTTGGGTGATCTTGCTTTTCATGAGGTGAAGAGGGATTTGATGCTGGGAGGATGATGTTGGATCAGACAAGTGGGTTGTATTTCTCCCTTATATTTAATAAAGATCTTTGAGTTTTCCTCCATACAATTGTGTATTTGTGAATGTTGTTATTTGTGAATTCCATTGTATGTTCATTATATTTCTCATTTAGTAATGATTATGATATAATAGATCGAGATTCTTTGATAGTTCTTCGTTACTATGTTTCTACAGGTACTCCCCAAGTGGGATAAGTATGGAGAGGAGTTGCAAGCTCTGTCAAAGGGGAGAGAGATCAAGCAAGGAGTTAAGCGGAAGATCCAGGTTGGTTCCTTTGCCTTTCTCTTATCTATCGTACATAGAGGAAATCACAAATTGCTTTAAACTATTTGTTTCTAGGGTAGCTACCAATCCTAGAGGGCTAGTCGATTGAAAAGACACTAGTTTTCCCAGAAACACACCCTACCTTGGATTTTTCTTTGTTCTCAAGTTTTGGGGTACCTTTCCCTTGCTTCAAATTCAAAGATACAAAGTATCACTTCTTTTGTTTAAACTTTTGCTCAATCTTTCCAGTGTATCGATATGATGTGCCAAGCGAGGAGATGTCGATGAAATCCATCTCATCTTGGATGTACCTCTATAGGCAACCACAATACTAGAGTACCAAATGTTTCTCAAAATCATTTATAGCCAAATTCGTGTGAAGGGTATGAAAAACGTTGGTAAACTCTAGCACGTCTTGTTCCCTTCACTAGCGCAACATGGTCTACTTAATGTATTTATCCTCATAGCTCACGACAGGGTTGTACTACTCTTTAATGACATCCCAGAACGAATTCCAAGTGGGTGAAATCGGAAATAGTGAGGGTGTACTTCTGTCCTTATTTTCACAGTATGTTTCCCACTAGTCTTAGATGAGGGGGGCGGCTTTGAGAAGTGAAAAAGTAATATTTTCCCAGTTGGGAAAATCATGAAGAAAAAAATATCCTTCTAGTAGATTTAACCATTTATCTATGGCGTTGACATCTATCCGACCCTCAAATATGGGGATGTCAAAGTTAAATTGTACCTTAAACGGTGTGGTGCTTCCAGAGTAGTTGCTAGAAGGAGATGTATCGCCCTTGGGTAGCCGCTGAAGGATCTGGGAAATGTTGTCCATCATCAGGTTCCTCTGTCACTCGAGGGCTTCTTTGAGCAAGATTTTGAAAGCATCTCCTACCCCCCCCCATTTTTATTCTCTTCCGCCTATTAGAAATACTACTTGGGGGGTGAATCAATATTTTGACTTCAATAATTCAATAATTTTCAATTCCCATTCATATTTATATACGCTACTTCAGTGAAGTGAACTTGTGTGTGTACGCTACTATCATTAAAGAAACCAGCGTATACCCAGAGAACTTATGATTTAGTCAATTTATCATGTGTTTATCTTTAATCAATGCATCATTATCTTAAGATATAGTAACTATGTGCAATAATAACATAATAAACAATCACACATAAGAAACGCACATGAACACCAAGATTTAAGGTGGAAACCTAATGTGGGAGAATAACCACCTGTTGTTGTCGTCTCTGTCTTCTTTTAATATAAAGAAAATATGTTTACAATATTGTACTGGTGCAGACTCATACCAGTATGCAAGCACCCACTTGCAGAAGGCTACAACCTCCTCTCATTTTCCAGCTTCTACTGGAAGGGAGATACAACCCCATAGCTCTTGTACTAGCTGATATGTTTACTAGGACATAGGCACCAACGTACAAAAGGCTACAACCTTATCTCTTCCTCCAGGGACCATGTTTCATTAATTTTCAGACTTGATGCTCCTGGTACACAAAAATACAATATAAAGGCCTCGTTTCATCAAATTTTCACAGTGGACCCATCAGAAACTTAGAAACTCAAACTACATCAACCAACAACCAATTAATCTAAACAGTCAAATCATTGTCACCAGAACATTGTGTTGAACCCAGAAACCTGCATCATCATTTAGAACCAGTTGCAACCTCAAGAATCATACATCAGAATGTATACGCTACTTTAATGAACCCAACCTATGTGTGTACGCTACTTCCTGTAACAAAACCTACGTATACCTCCAAAACTACTGAATTATAAAATTTCTGAATCAAATATGTACCAACCAATAATATTCTGAGCATCTACTATGAATTGAATATATATAGATAGTCAACAACAAAAATAACCCTTCTCACTTAATCAATAAATCAATCAGACACAAACTCCTTATGCATTCAGTTTTACTTTCAGATCTAAGAAGACTTTATTGACAGGCATTAGTAAAATAGCAACACTAATAAGATAGATCAGTCATTTCTAAACAACAAGATTTTATTTTACATATGATACTTGAAAGAGTCGAACCTACGTGTATACGCGCCTTTACCAAGGCAAACCAATGTGTAGATATGAAAATATTATCTTACAACTTTGCTGCTATTCCAAACTTTAGACATACCCAAATCATGACATTTAAAGAATAAAACATGCTTAATCAATCAGATCTAGTCCAACCAATATCAAATCATACAATGATAAGCCATTTCAAGTCTCGTGATTCTAATCCAACATTGTATCTAAGGTGCACAATATATTTCATATTATATCATAATCATAACCCCTGCAACATAAAATATACTTCAAATAGAAGTATTCCTAAGAAACCCTTTCATTTTCACACTTGGCCCTTTGATCTTCTCCTCCTTATATAGGTTTTGGCCTTCCTCAATACCTCAGACAAAAACAACACTTAGAGTCTTTAGTATTCTTGGATGGTATCAAATAGTCGTTACTCTACTCAAACTTGTCAGCTGATACCATCATATTGACCCTTGGTATTCCTTAGTCTTGTATTTCCTTGATTTTCCAACCTATACGCAATTCTCCTCTTGTGAAAGTGTGTGCATATGTATATGCTCCTTTTGTTCTGTGAACCTATGTGTATACACTACTTTGACAAGGTGAACCTATGTATACATCTTAAACTATCTGAAAACATCCTTTTCCTTCAACTTCTTGATTTTGATCAGTAGACCTTTGTTCCAACTTCCTGTTCTTCTGTACCAATGCCTTGTTACCTTTGAATCGACCTGTTACACTGTGAGTTTCCTTTTATCAAATTTGAACTAGCATGTGAGTGAGTTTCCATCAAGGACAACACCTATATCATAATGCCAACAATCTCCCCCTTTGAACTTGATGGCAGCCATATTGATGTTTATTACTGCAAGCTATAGAAACTGTTAGAGATATTAAGCAATACCAAAATAATCTCCCCCTTTGACATCAAGGGCAAAGGGAGACCAAGATATTCTCCCCCTTTGAGATAAAATATGTCGCCCATGCTCCCCTTGAGTACATGCAATGTTTGTAGAGATATGCTTCAAAAGAATAACATGAATCTATAACTCAACTAAGAGAGTATGACCTCCCTAAGACCAATGACTCATACATATATCAATCACCCAACCAAGTGTGGATACACCAAATTTGACTCATCCACCCAACCAAGTGGGGATATACCAATTGTTTATACATGACTGAAATATAGAAATTATTACGTCATCCTTCCCATGCAAAGTGGGGATACAAATTACATCATATGTCCAATAGGACTCATTCAAAAATAGACTATGAAAGAAGGATACATATTACACCCTATATCTCTACATGACCTATGCACAAATTGATATGAATACCTAAAAATATAGATGTAATCAGCAACCATAATGCCAACAATGCAGAATATTTGAATAGGTTAATGCTCCCCCTAAACCTGTGCTACC
Source organism: Pinus taeda (assembly GCA_000404065.3). Lineage (NCBI taxonomy): Eukaryota > Viridiplantae > Streptophyta > Pinopsida > Pinales > Pinaceae > Pinus > Pinus taeda. The sequence continues at coordinate 16,302 of APFE031247102.1, read as the reverse complement.
TGTGCATTGTCAACAAATCATTCATCAAGGCATCTTCATCAGTTAGATAAAAATCAATGAACAAAGCATATCAACACACTGTAATCATCAATATCAGACTGAGCACCCATATCAGACCCACTATTTTTCTATCAGAAAAACATATACACTCTTGTAGCCATAGAAACACGTGTATATACCGACTATCCTTAATGAAACCCGCATGTAGGAACCTTCCTCTAAAAATAGGATTTAACAGTAGGATGAGGCAGGAACTACTCCCAGTGTTTGTTTGAGATATTCAAAATTTTCTATGGGAAGTGGTTTGGTGAATAGATCAGCAACTTTTTCTTTGGAGGGAACATACTCCAATTTAACATTTTGTTCAAGCACTTGTTCTTGTAGAAAATGGTACTTAATGGGTATGTGCTTGGTCTTGTAGTGCATGACTGGATTTTTTGAAATACTGATGGCACTTGTATTATCAGATAGAATGGAGATGGGTGGAGAACATGTGATTTGAATGTCTTGCAATGTTTGCATCATCCAGAGTAGTTGTGTGCAGCAAGATGCAACAACCCACATATTATGCTTCAGCTATAGATAAGGTAATCAAACTTTGTTTCTTGTGGAACCAAAATACTAACCGTGATCCCATATAAAATGCACCTCCACTAGTGATTTTTCGATCATCAACATTTCCTGCCCAATCTGCATTTGTATATGCATGAAGAGTAAGATTTGTATCTTTAGGATACCATAGACCAAAGCCTTGAGTTCCTTGAATATATTTGAATATTCTTTTTACTGCCCAAAGATGTGATTCCTTTGGATTTTCTTGGCACCTTCCAACAATTCCTACTGCATATATGATATCAAGTCTAGTAGTGGTTAGATAGACCAAACTTCCAAGCATAGATCTGTATGAATTCATCATTAGAACTGAGACTACATCCTATTACCATTGGAGTACATACTGGTTTAGAATCTTCCATTCCATACTTATTCATAATATGCCTGAGATATTTAGTTTGTGAAAGAAAAATACCATCTTTTAATTACTTGTAGACCAAGAAAATAATTAAGTTCACCAAGTAGGGACATTTCAAATTCTTGTTGCATAACTGAAGAAACGTTTTGAGTCATAGATTCTTCATTGCTACCAAAGATGATATCACCAACATAAACAACAATGCTTAGTGGTTTGTCATTTTCAATCTTTGTGTATAAGATGTTGTCTGCAGAACCTTTTGTGAAACCTTGTTGTTGTAGATATTTGTCAAGATGATAATACCAGGCCCTTGGAGCTTGCTTTAGACCATATAGAGCCTTTTTGATCTTGCATACAAGTTTTGCATCATTTCCTATAATGAATCCTTATGGTTTCTCAATATAAACTTCTTCTTCTAAATCCCCATTAATAAAATCTAATTTTACATCCATTTGATATACTTTGAATTTTCAAAAACTTGAAAGAGAAGGAAAAATTCTTATGGCTTCAAGTCTGGGAACAGGTGCAAAAGTTTCTTCAAAGTGTATACCTCTTTTTTAGCATACCCTTTCCAAACAAGTCTTGCTTTGTTTCTAATAAACTCTCCATTTTCATTCAACTTATTCTTAAATATCTATTATGTTCCTATAAAATTTTTATCACGAGGTCTAGGAACTAATTCCCAATTATTATTCTTTTCAATTTGGTCAATTTCTTCATCCACGGCCTTAACCCAAAATTCATCTTTGCTAGCTTCATTTACATTATGTGGTTCTGGAGTATAGTAATGCTAGATAACTTGAGGTTCTTTAAGAGTTCTTCTTTTCTGTACTCCAGACCCTTTTTCTCCTATAATTTGAGATTCTAGATGATTCTTTTGAACATACCTAGATGGAGTCTTTTCCCTCTATTGTATCTTCTTCTGATGCTTCATTGTTTTCTTCCTCTATATCATTTTGATTTGATAGGGGAAAGCATTCACCATCTTCCTCATTGTCATATTCCTTTTTTTATTTCATATGTTCTGAATTTTTGCATGATTCATCAATTACTACATTAATGCATTCAACAATTTTCTGAAGTATTTTATTATAACATTTGTATCCTTTGCTTTTGGATGAATAACCAAGAAGAATTCGTTCGTCTGTTTTGGGTTCAAACTTACCAAGTTTGTCATTGGTTTTTTTAATGAAACATTTGCTTCCAAAAACTCTAAAGTGTTTTACAATAGGAGTCTTTTCCATACCAAAGTTCATATGGATTTTGATCACTATTTACTCGAACATTAGCTTTGTTGAGAATAGTCATGACAGTAAATGCAGCTTCACCCCAGAAGGTGGTAGGATTTCTAGATTCATCAAGCATAGCTCGAGCCATTTGTTGAATTGTTCTATTCAATTTTTTCTACTACTCCATTCTTTTGAGGAGTTATGGCAACATAGAACTGTGTTTTTATTCCATGTTGTTGAGAAAAATCAAAGAATTCATTTGATATGAATTCCCACCCTCGATCGGATCTAAGCCATTTGATTTTTCGATCTAATTCATTTTCAACTAAAGCTTTGAACGCTTTAAAATTTTCAAATGTTTCATCTTTATGCTTTATTAGACCTATGCAAAACATTCTAGAACAATCATCATTGAATAAAATGAAGTATTCTTCTCCACAAGGTGACTTTTTCCTTGTTAGTCCACATAAACTAGTATGGATGAGTTCAAGAGGCTTACTTGTTGATCCTTCTTTTTCACTGAAATGAACTTTGGTTTGCTTACCGACTTCACATGGTTTGCATGTGGTATTTTCTGGGATGTTGATATCTGGAAGATCACGGACCGCCTTGAGCCTCCATGCTTTGCTTATTTGAGAAAGCTTAAATGTCCCAATCTTCTGTGCCATAACTAGTTTTCATTTGTTTTTCTTAGATAGAATTGATTTTTTCCTCCTTTGAGTATGTATAAATTGTTTGGAGTTCTTGTACCCTTGATTACAGTCTTTCCTGTATCAATATCACGAACCACACATCCATTTGATCGAAACAAAACTTCATTTCCTTGACCACACACTTGAATGACACTCAGAAAGCTATGTTTTATACCATCAACATACACGACATTTATAGTTTTAAACTTTTCTTTCAAATAAACAAAACCTTTACCTTTAATGACAACTAGTGTGTCATTTCCAAAGGAGACATTCTTTCCCTTTTCTAAGGCATTATATGAATGAAGTTTCTTTTTGACTAAAATTCCTTCTCCATACCTTGGAATTTGATGATGTTTTCTCTTTTGGAAGTGTTGGCCGAAATTTTCTCCTGCATTTAGATTCTTCATGAACAAAGTTATTAAAAAATGAACATTCAATTTCCTCTCTAATAGGAGAAAAATTATTATAGGAATTTTTCTTGATTCCAATTACGCTCCTTTGATTTCGTGTTTCTCTATTCATGATAGTTTTGTAAGAAACACATTGAACAACCTTATCATCCAAGGTTATGGCATGAAAAACATTGTCCATTAAGGAAATTTCTATGATCATAGAATCTTTTGGCATTGTTTACATGTTGTTTGATGCTTCTATTGATGTTCATCCTTGAAGTAAATTGACCATGATTTAAATGATGAGTACTTTTAGGATTTTGCTGACGATTGACATACTATTCGTTGGTCTTTGTTGAATCAAGATAGCTTCTGTTGGAGGCTAACGGATTTTGTGATTGGGATGATTTGTTGATATATCCAAGACCTGCCTTTACAAGAGGGGAACGCTGAACTTTGTTGATTTCATTTAAAGTTTCCGACCCCTTAGAAAATCTAAGATTAAGAGATTTTTTCTTCTCAAGTTCTTTTCTTAAATCCACAACTTCACATTCTAGTTTTTCATTGTGCTTTTCTCTCTTAGTGGGTTGTTGTGTCAACGTGTCTACGATCATATGATTTTCTTAAAAACAAATGCTTTTCTTTCAGCGAGTTTTGTGATTTCTTCAAGAAAGTCTTCCTCCTGTAAGGCATCCAAAAAATCATCATTGTCATAAGCCATGATTAGTTTATAATCTTCATCACTATTAGATGATACATCACTATCTTCATGGGTATAGAAAATTATTCTATTGACAACTTGTTTTCCATTGCCTTTTGCATATTCCTTTCCTTTTTCATATTTATCTTTATGAGGAAATTTGGAAGCATAATGGCTAACTTTACGACAAGCAAAGCATTTGAATGGTATCTTATCTCTGAATCTTCTGGAACCGCATTGAAGCTTCTTGACAAAGTTTACCTCATCTTCTTCTTCTTAAACATATCTTGATTCATTGTGTTCTTCCTTTTATTTTACCTTTTCTGAAACTTTGAAAGAAGATTCTCTCATATTTGATGGACCTCCTTTCCTCATTTCAAAAGTAGTTAGAATTCCATGAAGTTGAACCATAGTAATAGATTGGAGATCCTACTTTTCTTATATGGAAGATACTTTTTACTCAAATTTAGAAGAAAAAGATCTCAAAAATTTCTCTACTAAAGTAGCCTCCTTTATCTCTTCACCCAGATTCTTCATACAATTAACAATATCATCTTCACGTAAAAAGTAACTAGAAATACTTTCATCACTATGGATCATAAGAGTTTCATACTAAATTCTGAGAATTTGAAGCTTGGCACATTTTACCTGGGAGTCTCTTTCATAGCCTGAATGATTTTGTCACATATCTCTTTGGCTATCTTGAATTGCATGGCTTTGACAAATTCTGATTCTGACAAACTTCCCAATAAATTATTGACTGCTTTGGCATTGGTTTTGTATAACTTCTTACCTACTGTATCTGTAGGTATTGTCGCTCGAAATTGATATCTTCCTTCCAGAATTTCCTAAACATTGGTTCTAAGTGATTGAAGATAGGCTTTGGTTCTTATTTTCCAATATACCAAGTTGTTCCCATTGAAGATTGGTCACTTGATAGATCCCATGCCTTCGTGATTGTTCATGTTGAAAGATCTTCCTTCAAGCGATCAAGCTTCTTATGAAGGACTTGCTCTGATACCAATTGTTGGAAATAATATTGAGAGGGGGGGTGAATCAATATTTACACTTCAATAATTTTCAACTCCCGATCAGATTTATATATGCTACCTCAATGAAGTGAACTTGCATCTATACGCTACTGTGATTAAATAAGCCAACGTATACCTAGAGAACTTATGATTTAGTCAATTTATTATGTATTGATCTTTAATCAGTGCATCTGTATCTTAATATATAATAACTATGTGTAGTAATAACGTAATAAACCACCACACATAAGAAACACACATGAACACCAAGATTTAAGGTGGAAACCCAATGCGGGAGAAAAACCATCTACTGTTGTCATCTTTGTCTTCTTTTAATATAAAGAAAATATGTTTACAATATTGTACTAGTGTAGACTCATACCAGTACGTAGGCACCCACTTGGAGAAGGCTACAACCTTATCTTGTTTTCCAGCTTCTACTGGAAGGGAGCTACAAACCCCTATCTCTTGTACTATCCGATAAGTTTACTAGTATGTAGGCACTGACCTACAAAAGGCTACAACTTTCTCTCTTCCTCCAGGGACCATGTTTCATTAATTTTTAAACTGGATGCTCTTGGTACACAACAATACAATATGAAGGCCTTGTTTCATCAAATTTTCACACAAGACCCATCAAAAACTTAGAAACTCAAACTGCATCAATCAATAATCAGTTGATCTAAATAGTCAAATCATTGTCATTAGAACACTGTGTTGAACCCAGAAACCTGCATCATCATTCAGAACTAGCTGCAACCTCAAGAATCGTACATCAAAATGTATAAGCTACTTCTTGTAAAAAAAACTATGTATATCTCCAAAACTACTTAATCATAAAAATTTCTAATTCAAATTTGTAACAACCAGTAATATTCTAAACATCTACTATCAATTGCAGAGATCTAGATAGTAAAAAACAAAGATAACCCTTCTCACTTAATCAATCAATCAATTAGACATAAACTCCTTAGGCATTCAACTTTACTTTCATATCTAAGAAGACTTCATTGACATACAATAGTAAAACAATAGCACTGATCAGATAGATCAGTCATTTCTGAACAACATGCTTTTCTTTTGCATACGCTACTTGTAAGAGTCGAACTTGCATGTATACACGCCTTTACCAAGGCAAACTAGTGTATATATATGAAAATATTATCTTACAACTTCGCTACTATTCCAGACTTCAGACATACCTAGATCATGAGATTTAAAGAATAAAACATGTGTAAGAAATAAAATTTAGCCCAACTAATATCAGATCATACAATGATAAGTCATTCCAGGTATCATGATCTTGATCCAACATTATATCCAAGGTGCACAATATATTTCAGATTATATCATAATCATAACCCTTGCAACATAAAATATACTTCAGATATAAGTATTATTAAGAAACCCTTTCACTTGCACACTTGGCCCTTTGATCTTCTCCTCCTTATATAGGTTTTGGAATTCCTCAATACCTCAAACCAAGAAAACACTTAGAGCCTGTGGTAATCTTGGATGGGATCAAATAGTCGTTACTCCAATCAAACTTGTGGTTTGATACTATGGTATTGACCCTTGGTATTCTTTAGTCTTGCATTTCCTTGATTTTCCAATCTATACGTGCTTTTCCTCTTGTGAAAGTGCGTGCACACGTATATGCTCCTTTTGTTCTATGAACCTACGTGTATACACTAATTTGACTAGGTGAACCTGTGTATACATCTTAAACTATCTGAAAAATCCTTTTCCTTCCACTTCTTGATTCTGATGAGTAGACCTTTGTTCAAGCTTCATGTTCTTCTGTACCAATGCCCCGTTACCTCTAAATTGACCTATTACATTGTGAGTTGCCTTTTATCAAATTTGAACTTACCTGTGAGTGAGTTGCCATAAATAAAAACACCTATATCATAATGCCAAAACTGCCATGGGAGGTTGTCAGAATTTGTAATTCTTGTCTTGTAAAGGTTCGACTAGTTCGAGCCCTAACTCTTTATATCTCGCCCTGGTTGGGGACATGCAAATAAAACCAAACAAAGAGAAGACCACTCTAATACCATTGATCCAAACTTAAACGAGAATGAAATATATTACAAATATAACCATAAATACAAATATGAAATAAAAATAATATTTCATTTCAATATCAAATACTAATATATGCTTACATACAAAAATGGAAATAAACTAGCTCGAGCGATGATAGCTTATCTCTAAGAAGAGTGTTAAAATTGGAAACTAGGGAAAAAATTCATGTGGGTTATATTATTCATGGCTGATAATATGTTCATTAGATTCATCTCATCGAGAAGTGTAGGATTGATATAAATATCATCCGATTCCGATAAGTATTCATGGAGATATGAATTTATTTTGATTATGGAATTATTATCAAGCCGACCTACAACTCATGTAGGCTCAGAAGCCCAACAGTTGCATCTATTCAATCACCAACATTGTATATAAATATAGGAGGACTTTTCCTCATTTGGACTCGCTCATCTCATCACATCTCTCTCTCTCTCTCTCTACTGTGTAGAAAAGAGTCTCTTCTCTACTGTGCAGAAAAGGGTCTCTCCCTCACACATGTGAAGCCGGAAGCTACTGAAAATGAAGCTGCAACTACAGAAGTAAGGTTTGACCTGCATGGAATAGAAGATATCCTCATATGAACTATGTTGTAGGTTCATCTAAACCTCCTCTTAAATATGTAACTTTTGGTGGTGGAATCAAGTCAATTTGACAGACGGTTTGCAAGATATCGACTGCCCTAGTTTGAAGGAAGTTTGTTGAAACTGAAGCTGCAACTGTAGAAGTAAAGTTTGACTTACGTGGAATAGAATATATCCTCATATAAACTACCATATATTTTCATCTAAAACTCCATTGAAAGCCACAACTTTTTGTGGTGGAATCAAGCCGATCTGACGGTCGGTTTGTGAGATATCGTCTGCCCTAGTTTGATAATGAAGCTGCTAATGCTGATGCTACTGATCTAGGGTTTTCTACTGCTAATATAAATAATATTTATTGTACTATTTCTCTCTATTGAATTATTGAAGATAAAAGAAGATTTTATCAAAGGGTTTCCCCACAGATTGTGGGGTTTGTCCCTAGCTAGCCGCCACATCTTGTGTCTCTTGTCTTGGCTTGTTTTCTGTTGATTGTTTCATGTTCTACTGCACTTTTCTTTATGTACATGTGATTTCTAATCTATGGAATATAATAAGAAAAATAAGTAAACTATTATAAGCGTAGAACATACCATAACTTAACATGGGATCAGAGCTGAGGTGAAGACAAAGCCCAATCAAGAGTAAGAGCAATCACCGAAGAGAAGATTGGCAAGGCTATCCCAAAAGAACTATGGGGTCCTCAACACTCTTTCCTACCGAAGACAAGCTCCGTGAAAGGTTGACTATCACGAATGGAAGATGTCTATCGATCTAACCCTAGAATATCAAGGAGTGTTGGACCATGTAAGAGGCAATATTGTTGAGCCTCCATCAAATGCATCTGCTACTGCCTGGAACAAATGGAAAAATGGAGAAGTCAAAACAAAGAAGATCATCCGGGACTCTATTGAAAATCACCTGGTGGCCTACATCTCTGCACTAGACACCTCCAAGGAAATCTATGATAGATTGGTGAATATATTTAAAGTTAATGATTCAAATCAAGTTTTGTTTCTTAGAAATAAACTAAGGGAAATCAACAAGGGTAAATATGAGAGTATGAAAGCATACTTCTTAAGAATCACTGAGACAAGAATGATCTCCTATCTATTAGGGAGACTATTACTGACAGAGAAATGGCACTCACGACTCTTGGAGGATTACCATCCGAATGGTACGTGTTTAGACTACTCTTATGAACAATAATATAACTCTTGGTTTTCAGGAATTAATGGCTAGATGCATTATAGAAGAAACAAGGGTAGAAGAGCAAGAAATGCCCATGCCCAAAGGTCCTCCTGTTGCCTTTTCTTCTCATGCTAAGAAAAGAAATAATTCTGGGATTAAATCAAAACGAAAGGCTAGACCTAAGGGTGGAAGAAAAGGACGATGTTACATCTACGATAAAGCAGGTCACTATGCAAGGGAGTGCCCTGATAGAAAGGACTCACACTGGGACAATGATCAAAATCCTTCTGATGGCAATCAAAGTAATGACAAATTCAATAGCAAAGGTAAGAGGAGAATTGGGAATCAAGGAAGAGGACAACCATTCAAGAATGCTAGAAATTCTAGGATGTATTAAATGCACCTGACCTCAAAAAGAACTTGGTGTCCATCTCAGCAGTGGAAGACAAAGGTTACAAGGTAACCTTCAGCGATGGCAAGGTACGCATATGGAAAAATAATGTTAAAGATGCTTTTTCTCTTGGGTTTTGTGTTGATTCATTATATCAGGTCAATGGATGTCTACTAGGTGTCATGTCTTATGACACATCTCTTTAGTCTGAACTTTGGCATCAGAGGTTTTCCCACCTTCATTATAAATCTCATGTGCCGAAGGAAAGCTCAAAAGGGGACCATTCCCCTCAAGCCAAAGCAAGACCTCCAATATATTACAATTGGTTCACTTAGGCATATCCGAGGTTGGCATTAAGAGGGAGACTACTACACTACATACTCCTCAGCAAAATGGTGTGGCGAAAAGGAAGAATGGTATGATTGTGGAAGCTATATTTATGGGTAGATGATGTAACAATGTCTGATGTGGAGGAACCCATGGATATTATTTATCGACCTGAGCCTCCCTCTTCTAGGAAGAGGCCTTCATGGCTTAGGGGGATACTTGATGATGCTAAAGGACATGCTACACCCCAAGGAACCTTCCATGAAAGTAAGAAACTTAACAGGTTTCAGGGATACCTGACCATCATTCTCAGATTTCGTCAAGAATCAAGTATGGAAGGATGATATGACCAAGAATATGAGTCTATTATGGAGAATGATGTCTAGGAAATAGTTCCCAAACCCCAAAAAAAGACAATTGTCACTTATAAATGGCTTTACAAGATAAAGCATGCAACAGATGGAAGTACGGAAAAGTATAAGGCTCGTTTTGTGGCTTTTGGTTTCTCCCAAAAGGAAGGTATAGACTATGATGTGATATTTGCACCTATTGCCAGATATACGACCATCCACTTGATCATAGCCCTTGCAGCTTCACAAGGATGGAAACCACATTAGATGGATGTCAAGACTGCATTCTTGCACGGTTAGATCAAAGACGAGGTCTACGTGGAGAAACCCGAAGGATTTGAGATTAATGATCAAAAATATCATGTATGCAGGTTGAAGAAGGCTCTCTATGGGCTGAAGAAAGCACCCCAAGCATGGTATGAGAGGATCGATAGCTACTTGATGAAGTTGGGATTCACTTGGAGTGAAGCCGATCCTAACCTTTACTTTAAGGTTTAAGATGACAAGCCTCTCATACTGGTGTTGTATGTGGATGGCCTCTTTCTAACAGGTGCAAACCCTCTCATTCACAAATGTAAGAGGGAGTTGGCTTCTGAATTTGAAATGAAGGAATAAGGACTTGAAGTGTGGCAGAAGCCAAGGGAAATTTTCCTATCTCAAGGAAAATATGTGGTAAAGTTATTGGAAAGATTCGGTATGATGGGCTGCAAGCCTATGACTACCTTGTGGATATTAACTTTTAGAAGTTATATGGTAGTGATGTCAGACCAGATTTAGGAAATGCCTCTAAGTTTCATAAACTCATTCGCATTGATGTTCTTGGTGAACCTCTGCCCAAAAATATGTTTTGTAGTTAGCATTGTGAGCTCATACTTGGTTGAGCCTCACTAGATTGATGCCAAGAATCTTTTGAGATATCTTCGTGGCACAATTACTAATGGGTTAAGATACACTACCGAAGATGTGAGACTAGGATATGCTGATGCTAATTGGGTAGGCAGTGTGGTGGACCGAAGAGTACTTCTAGGTGTTGTTTCACCTTGGGATCTACTTTGATATCCTAGATGAGCAGGAAGCAGAAGTCGGTGGCTTTGATAATTGTTGAAGTAGAATATATTGCTGCTAGCATGGCCTCCTGTTAGACAGTCTGGTTGCGAAAGCTCTTCAGTGAGCTGTTTGGATTTACATTGGATACCACTGTGATTCTCTATAACAACCAAAGGTGGGATTCGATTATTGAGGAATCCCGTATTCGTCAATTGCTACAGCAGATAGACATCATCTGGGATATGGTAAGTCGATGAGCAAGGAGGCTCCATCGCATTAGGATGACTTACAGGTCGATACACCTTGTCAAAGCACCGAGGAAAGATATAATCTATGATTTTCCCAAACAACTTGGAGTCTTTAAGAAACCCTTGTACAAGAGTCTTACATGTTGCATACATTTAGCTCTGGGAGATCTGAGGGCTTGCGGTTCTTACTGGAGCAACATACGACCACAGGGTGACTCACTCTCCCCTGGTGGTGTGCACTGGAACAAGATGATTCACTCTCTTGTGGGACAAGATGATTCACTCTCTTGTGGAACAAGATGATTCACTCTCCTGTGTAGCAGGATTGATGTGTTCTCCTGTGAGGCCTGGATTGATGTGTTCTCCATGGCGATTATAGCAGGATTGATGTGTTCTCCTGTGAGGCCTAGATTGATGTGTTCTCCATTACGATTGTAACAATATTGATGTGTTCTCCTGTGAGGCCTAGATTGATGTGTTCTCCATGGCGACTATAGCAGGATTGATGTGTTCTCTTGTGAGGCTTGGATTGATGTGTTCTCCTGTGAGGATAGGATTGATTAGTTCTCCTGTCAAGGCATCCTACCCCTGCAGTCTAGGACTCATGGGAAGTACCTATCATCTGATCAATGAGTAGGGAAATTAAGTTAGGAACTATAGTAGTACCGATGGACGCATCATTGTATCTACCATACTCCCTACACTAGGATGACTTCCATTGATCTGGGATCAATGATACTGGTCTGGGACTAGTGGTAGGATTTGTACCATACTATGATACTGACTTCAGGTTGGTTGAGACTGGTTTGGGACTAGTGGTACATACTCTAAGACTTACTTCAGGTCAGTGCAGTACTGGTCTGGGACCAGTGAAAGTGGTACATACTATGATGCTGACTTCGGGTCAGTTGAGACTGGTCTAGGACCAGTGGTACACTCTTTGAGATTGCAATATTAGTCTGAGACTAGTGGTAGGAGTGGTACTTACTATGAAGCTGACTTCGAGTCGGTTGAGACTGGTTTAGGACTAGTGGCACACACTCTGAGACTGACTTTGAGTCAGTGGAGGATGATACTAGTCTGGGACCAGTGGAGTTGTACTCACTATGACACTGACTTCGGGTTGGTTGAGACTGGTCTAGGACTAGTGGTACATACTCTGAGACTGACTTTGAGTCAGTATGATACATCCTCGATCATTTCTTCTTCTTCATAATTCAGACAAAAGTAGAGAAGAACATAACAAAGCAGAGCAACGCATAATAGAGCAGAGCCACTCCGTACAAGGTAGAACAAGACAAAGCATAACAAGTAGAATAGAGCAGATCGGGGCAAGGGTCAGGCTATACAGGGCAGTGCATTTGATGGATGAATAGTAACGACTGATAGACAGATTGCAGATGAAGTTCTCCCTAGTTGAGAGGGAGTATTAAAATTGGTAACTAGGGAGAAAATTCATGTGGGTCATCTTATTCATGGCTGATAATATGTTCATTAGATTCCTCTCATCGAGAGGTGTAGGCTTGATATAAATATCATCTAATTCCGATAAGTATTCATGGAGATATGAATTTATTTTGATTATGGAATTATTATCAAGCCGACCTACAACTCATGTAGGCTTAGAAGCCCAACAGTCACATCTATTCAATCAACAACGTTTTGTATAAATATAGGAGGACTTTTCCTCATTTGGACTCACTCATCTCATCACATCTCTCTCTCTCTCTAGTGCGCAGAAAAGAGTCTCTTCTCTACTGCGTAGAAAAGGGTCTCTCCCTCACACATGTGAAGCCGGAAGTTATTGAAACATAAGCTACAACTGCAAAAGTAAAGTTTGACCTGCATGGAATAGAGGATCTCCTCATATGAACTATGTTGTAGGTTGATTTGAACCTCCTCTAAAAGCTACAACTTTTGGTGGTGGAATCAAGTCAATCTGGTAGACGGTTTGCAAGATATCGACTACCCTAGTTTGAAGGAAGCTATTGAAACTGAAGCTGCAACTGCAGAAGTAAAGTTTGACCTGCATGGACTAGAATATATCCTCATCTGAACTATGTTGTAGGTTCATCTAAACCTCCTCTGAAAGCTGCAACTTTTGGTGGTGGAATCAAGCTGATCTGACAGTCGGTTTGTGAGATATCATTTTCCCTAGTTTGATGATGAAGCCGCTAATGTTGATGTTGCTGATCTAGGGTTTGCTACTATTGATATACATCAGATTTATTGTACTATTTATCTCTACTGAACTATTGAAGATAAAAAAAATTGATCAAAGGGTTTTCCCACACATTGTGGGGTTTGTCCCTAGCTAGCCGCCACATCTTGTGTCCCTTGTCTTGGCTTGTTTTCTATCAATCGTTTAATGTTCTATCTGCACTTTACTTTATGTACATGTGATTGCTAATCTGTGGAATATAATAAGAAAAAGAAGTAAACTGTTATAAGCATAGAACATACCATAACTTAAACGGAAATGAAATAAATTACAAATATAACCATAAATACAAAGATGCAATAAAAATAATATTTCATTTCAATATCAAATACTAAAATATACTTACAAACAGAAATGGAAATAAACTAGCTCAAGCGATGATAGCTTATCTCTAAGAAGAGATTTGGTGGCTACATGCCTATTAACTATGTTACAATGAGTCTCAGAGCCCTATTTATTATTTAGAAACAATGGAAAACCCTAAACATCCAAAAACCTAACCCTAGGAGATGAAGCGCCAAAACTATGGTCCCCGTTTGGGTAAATTAGTACATCAACTTCTTGGGTCATAATTTTGGCATACGATCTCTATTTGACGTGCAAAATACCTTGTTAGAAATATCTATCTAAGGACTACAACTTTTGAGTGGAAAAAAACGGTGATTTTTAATTTTTTGCCTTGGTTTTCCAAAAAACATTGTTTAGGGGCTCAAAACAGCTCCGGAAGTTGAGGACTCGAAAAACTACCAAAAATAATAAATTGTGCTAGAATTAAGGAAAATGAAAAATTGAAAGAGACAATAGTGGGGGTCTAAGTGGAACAGGTAGGTGGCCACCAACATCCACTTAGATCAGTGATCCCCCTTTAGGAAGTAATGGTCCCCATTGCATTGAGTTCCTCCATGAGATGGGCATAACTTCTGCTAAACTTGGTCCCTGGTGGGCCACTTACCTTGGTACATGAGTTGGCTAGCTTTGATAACCTGATATAGTTTGATCTTCTACTAGCAAGTGTTATTGACCTATGTGTCCATAATACAATCAATTGTTGCCTATTGCATGCAGCTTGGGTTTAAATCTATTGGTATGAGTTGTTCTGCAATGTCGGATGTGTCCAATAATGGTGGTAAGTATGGTTGAAGGCGGTCCACATTAAACACTGGGTGTAGCCCAAGGAATGGAGGATTGATGAGCTCAAAATAATTGTCTCCCACAACCTTTGTAATGGTTTAAGTAACATATCAGAGTGGTTTGAGCTTCTGATGGGCTCTGGTAAGGATTTCTTTCTACAAATGCAACCAAACTTTGTCGCCCAACTGAAACTTGTGTGGCACCCGATGTTGATCAGGTCACTACTTTCTTGTAAGGACTCTGGACACCACATATCTCCACAATGGTATGATATTGTCCACTTTGGGCCTAAGCCCTCATGGATTTGCTTTTGGACTTACCCCAAAGGCCTCATACCAATGGAGATATTTGTCCATCCTTATATACCCATGATCCTCCCCACTTCTAGTCAATGTGGGACTTTGGTCGTATAACCAACAACAAGTATTAGCAATTTGTCATTTTCAACTTTTATATAAAGATTGCTATCTGTTGATCCTTTTGAAAAACCTTGTTGATGAAGATATTTTTCCAAATGATAGTACCAAGCCCTTAGAGCCTGTTTGAGACCATAAATCGCCTTTTTGAGTCTGCATACAAGATTTGGATCATTTCCAAGAATGAAACCATCTAGATGCTCAATGTATACTTCTTCTTCTAAGTCTCCATTTAGAAAGGCTGACTTCACGTCCATTTGAAATACTTTGAACCTTTAAAATCTTGAGAGAGCAAGGAACATTCGGATGGCCTTCAAGTGTGTGCACTAGGGTCCGCACCTTCTAAACGGATAACCTGGGGGTATGACCGCACCTCCTGCATGGTGAATGTGCGGGTCCGTACCTTTTGAACCATTCACCTAGGAGCCTCTTAATTTCCATCATTTTGAGAGCCTGAACAGACCATTACCACTTGAATGAGTTGCCATCAAGTACAACACCTGTATCATAGAGCCATACCAGAATCATAATGCCAACAAAAGGTAGGCTTATCTTAAGGAGTTACAATTCAAATTAGGGAGAGTGAGAGTTACACTTAGAGATGAGAGAATATTTGGTGAGAGTTACAAATATAATTGAATGAGGGAGTTACAAGTGCATTTAATGAGAATGACGTATGCCCTTTCC
This sequence comes from Pinus taeda, assembly GCA_000404065.3. Classification (NCBI taxonomy): domain Eukaryota; kingdom Viridiplantae; phylum Streptophyta; class Pinopsida; order Pinales; family Pinaceae; genus Pinus; species Pinus taeda. The sequence goes on along the minus strand of APFE031247102.1, from coordinate 604 downwards.
GTACATTGTATTAGTGAGAGAGAGTTAGATTCCCTTAATTATAGAGTTACTATTTTATTCCAAGAGAGGGGTTCAATTTTCCAAGTAAGAAATCCTCAATTTAATTTGATTATTGTGTTAGAGAATTATATTTTATTAATCCATTAGAGGTGAACATTTTAGTCAACAACATCCATGGTTACCTATGATTTTAAGAAAAATATTTTCTTGAGGGAAGAGAAATATTATGTATAAAAATTAAATATACATTAATTACGAGTACTTAGGAAGAAGGGGATAAAAATATCATGAATGCTCATGTAAAAGGAGCCAAGACTATTCTCAACTCAACTTCATTGCAACATCATCATTTAGTTCCTTTCATATTATATGTGTGTGTGTGTGTGTCCTTTCATTTATTTCTAGAACATGTAGAGAACATACAATCCAAAGGAGAGAGAGGTTGGTTAAACAATATCGCAACATGAGGTAGGATTGTTCTGTACACACTATAAGTGGGGTTGGAAAAAAGAGTCATCACTGTGATAAAAAACATAACCATTTGCATTAGATAACCATTAATTCCCTATTATCATTTATTTTCTATATGAACATAGTAAATTTT
>APFE031247084.1:51629-75585 GCA_000404065.3 Pinus taeda | reverse complement strand
AGGAGGAACCTTAGCGCAAAAGGAAGGATAAGGTCTATTCATGGGTCATAATCTTTAAGCCTAAATGATAGTATCTCTGTATGATTTTGATCTGCTTGATGTGGCGCTTGTCTGATCTATGAGTCTGATAATCTGGGTTAATTAGTGATTGAATATCTGGAGGAGTGTGTTGTCCTTTATTGATCTGTACGCAGGTTCAGTGAAGCGAAGGCGCGTATACACGCAGTTTAGGTGAAGTAAAGGTGCGTATACGCAGGTTGTTCCATACGCAGATGCGTATGCACGCAAGTTGCAGACTGTTGACATTGCGTATATGCTTTAAGATATGATCTAGCAGTTTCTGCTTATTGCTCCTGTGTTCTGGGTTCTGTTGTGTGGTTTCTGGTATTGTGTTTGGGTACAGCTGGCAAAGAAGTATCTACTTGATTTTAGATCTAGTTGGTGAAAAGGAGTTTGGTTGGCGAAGAAATTCTTAGTGTGTTATGTTCATGGATCCAGTCTGAAAATTGATGAAATGTGGTCCCTGGAAGAAAGAGAAGGTTGTAGCCTTCTGTAGGCTAGCACCTACGTACTAGTATCTTGGCTAGTATAAGAGCTAAAGGGGGTTGTAGCTCCCTTCCAGGAGAAGCTGGGAAAATGAGAGAGAGTTGTAGCTCTCTGCAGGTTGCAGCCTGCGTACTGGTAAAGGACTGCACCAGTACATTGTAAACAGAAGTTTCTAATTTAAGAAGTAAGACGAATTGCAGTAACGTGGTTTTCACCCACATGGTTTCCACCTTATATCTGGTTTCTTGTCTTTCTGCTCTGTTTTACTGTCTCTGGTTACTGGTTATTTGATGCTGCATCTCAGATTAACAAACATCATCTGAAAGTTTAAGTAAATTAAAAGTTTGCTCTGTGTACGCGGGTTTACTTCTGAATAGTTGCGTATATACGCGGATTGAATTAACTGAAGTAGCTTATACATTTTGGTTTTGAAAAGGATTATTTGACTTGATAATACTGATTCACCCCCCCCCCCTCTCAGTATTATTTCCAACAAGCTCCTCACATCAAGGGGTTAGCTCCTTAAGGAATGGGATGCATGAACCCTTAAGGAGCGAACTTGCCAGCTCAAGATTCCCTCTAGAAGCTTCTAGAAATGACTCAAAGTGAGTTTTTAACAATGTACTTGTGCCTTTTTAAATTTTACAAGGGTTCGCACCCATAACATAGAGACAGAGCAGTCAGGTGCATAGGGGACATGACCAATGGGTGTGGTACCATAGGTAATGCTAAGAGAAAGTGCGAAACCAGAGTTTTAGAGATTTTTAAGGACTTTCTCTTATTTTTAAAGCTTGATATGAAGAATTGAGGTTTAAGACTTGCAAAGGAGGTAAGTATGAGTGGTGATAGACTCATATTGATTGTAGAATGTCAAGGTGACAATTTTTGTGCAACAGTTTTCCCCCTAAAGTGCGAAGTCTGTAATACATGAGGATGGTTTTGTCATTTAAGAAGAGTGAAGTACTTTATCATTTCAAGGATCTTCCTATGGATACCCCGGTCGGAATCTGTAAAAGCATTCAATGCAAAATATATATATATGAACATATCATCGTTGAGGTAGGCATTCCCATACTCAGATCAAAACTGACGAGAAAACTATCTAAACTGCTCTGATACATGAATGATTTTGTAATACATCACAGGTATAGACATATGTAGACACAGTATGGGCGCAACCATCTGTTTATGAATAGTCCACTGTATAATGAATAACAAAATTCCTCGCAGCTTGGATAGTGGAAACTAGATCCAGGGTCTTCATTTCTATTTCCCGAACTAGGACGATTCTATCCATGTGAATGAATGTGTCGAAGTCGAACATGGTAGAAACCACTTGATTACTAGTCAATGATGTAAACTATTAACAAGTGTGAGAGGAACCACCAGTAATGTCAATGGCCCTCAAAGTACTCAGTACAATCCATGAAATGTGAATGAATGAGTCAATATCAAACACGTCACATAATCCTTTGATTGAAGTTCAATGATACAACCTGTCATCAAAGGCGAGAAACCTGCCATTGAGGCATGCAGAGTCCAAGGTACTGATGATTTCTAGATCATCTTGTCTAAATAATGAGTTGGAGTCGATAGAAAGCGATCCGTTGTAGGCAAGCCCACAACACGAAATCATAGATCAAGTTTTGAAGAAATATATTTGGCAAGGACTAACTCAAGGATGGTCAAGATGGATGAAAAATATTTTGCAAATGAATGGTTTATTTGAACTGACCTCTTGAACACATAGCGACACTGCAGATGGTTTGGTGACAATTGACCTAAAGCTAATACCTGGAAACCAACTGAAGACTTTCAATATGGTTTGATTAACTGTTAGGCAAAGGATTTCCCAACCCAGGGGAACAAAAAGTGTCATGTTCAAGAGTGGTTAACTGCTTTTCTAAAGACAAAGTATAACAAATAGGTTCATTTTTCTCTCTTTTCCCCCACCATTTTTGGCAAGTACCTCTTTATTTTTGACAAGCTTGAGGAAGATAACATTTTCTTGATTATAAGTTCATCCTTCAAATGAGTCCAACATAGTTTAAAATTCAAACCCTAAGAAGAAGTGGTCCGTTCCTGTTTGAAATTGAACAGGTCCTTTACTCTTAAATTTTAATGAGTCCAGTATAGGAAAAACTCAGCAATCTTTTCATATTTTACGAGTCATAAAAGAGCTTAAAGAGGACTCCTATGTTTTTTCTTTTCGTTGAAAATGATCAATTCTCCCTGGAAATATAATATTCTGCACAAAAACTCAAAATATTACTCAAACCTGTTTAAAATTAATAAAAATGCATCAAAAGTGACCTTTTTAAAGTGAAAAATAAACAAATTAAAAATTCATTTATTCAAAAAAGCTTATAAAAAGGGCTTCTGTAAATTCATTTTCACCATTTGACTTCAGAGTGAAAAGTAAGAGCTTTTGGTAAGAAACTTCCTCTGAAGATTGCGGAAAATCTGACTGTTGGAATCGAGAATCGTCCTCTCTAGGTAATCCACATCATCCCTATCTTGCATTTCAACCGTTTCATTTTCATTTTTAGGGCTTTAAAATTCATTTTTTAGGAAAATTTTGGTTAAAGAATCGCTCGTGGTGGTTTTGCAGGTACACCATGTGTACCCAGTGAACCCCGACTTTTTCGTACAAAAGAAAAGGTCAGGGTCCCGCACCTGCTCTTAAGGACGAGTGCGAACCTACACACTGTCCCTAACTAGCGTGTGCGGACCCCAACTTTTTTCATTTCCGCCCAAATGTTTTGAAATTACAATATTCTAATCCGCCTTTTTTGCAATGAAGATACACAAGATGCTTGTTTGGCGGGAACAGGAACATGAAGATGTGGATCAAGCCACATTACTCCATCCACCTTCAATACAGGCATTAAGAGCATGCGGACTACTAAAATTTTGGGCCATACCCGGCATGAGGGCTCAGGTAGACTTTCTACAATGGCTAGTTGACAGGTGGAGCACACAGGACCAGTGTTTCATAATTAGTGGCCACCAGATCGAAATCGAGCCAGAGGACATTTATTTTCTAATTGGTTTTCCCAAGAGAGGTGAAGGATTATCTCTACTTGGGACTAGGCCAGGTAGCCAGTCTGACGCTAGTCTCTAACTAGAGTTTTGCAATGTCCAAACTGTGGACAAATAGATAGATGTTAAGACCATCTCCCGTCCTAAACTTAAAGTGATCGCATTTATTGTCACCAGACTATGCGGGAGCGTAGCATTGCATCTAGCTACCCGATCCCAAATGCGCATGGCAGTAGACTGCTTCCGATGCACCATCTTCAACTGGTGCGATGCCGTGTTCGCGAATGTGAAAGACCAACTGACTAGGGCAAAGAACGGACAACTAAGGAACTTTGGATATGGTTACTTAGTTATGAGCTTTGGCCTAGAGAGGGTACCTATGTTGGTCCCATAGCAACTTTCCGTTGAGGCTAGACTTCCCCGAGATCCTAGGATTATGCGCTAGGTTGCAATCATGGCTCATCATCCTGAGGAGGGCACAGAGGTTGTTTGATTTCCAGCTAAGTATTTTCGTTGGTTGGGGAACCAAATTTTCGTGATACAGGAATTTCCATATGCTGGGATGGATTATCGTTGGTGATCCAGACATGGCTCTTCCACTAGGAGAGAAATGGGATGATACAGGTAAAATTATTTCCAACATTTTTAAAATTTTTAAACTAATTTTTTTTGTTTTGTTTTTAAAATCGTCCAAAACTAATAGTAAAAAGTTTTAAATGCAGATGTGGGTCCACGGCGACCATCCGCTCTCCCGCCCTATGAGAGAAGACATCCTTCTGCCACGGCACCGGCCCCACAGGACCAATCAGCAGAGACCTTGACCGAATTGGAGCATCATCTAGAGCGCTTGACAGTAGACATCCCAGAGACTAGTATAGATGATATTCCTCTTCGGCTGCAACGCTATGTGATTGGGGTCCCAGGACCTTTTAGGAGGTTCCTTTGTAGGGTGATCCGAGCAGTGGTTTTTTATCGTGATCATCATCAGGGATAGGATGATCGCCCTTGTAGACTTCATATGAAATTTTATATCTTTTTGTGCTATCATTTTTGCCGATCATAAGGTGTTTTCAACCTATGATCGAAGACGAGGTATATTTGACACACTTCTATGCTATGATATATCACTATTACCGGTTATCTTGTATAACATGTTTATGGAATGTTTTTTAAATTTACTATCTTGATTATTGCAAATATCTATTTAACATTTGAGAAGCAACTGCATCTGCTAATGTATTTAAATATCTTGGAATATGCTGATATTCAATGTAGTCAAATTCACGTTCCAAGAGATGAACTCAAAAGAATAATCTTAATAATACTAGATTTCTAATGGCATAAACCCTGTTAATCTGTAATACAACGAGTTCAGAATCTAACCTAACAATCAAACTCCGAATCCCAAATGAGATAGATTCATATAATAACTCAGTCACTGCACTATACTCTACAATGTTATTTGTTGTTTGACCAAGGCTTACCCCATGCATAGATACTAACTCGTCAGAGGGTGAATAGATAACCCAAGATGCGGAAGAAATATTCTGTGTACTACGACAAGCACCATCAGCAAAACCAATGTATGTTTGAGAAGACGTTGACATCTGCAATATCAAGAGTAAAACCAAGATAAGCAGGAATAATGATAAAACACTCTCTAAACTAGGCACACTTTCTCATCTAAAACACACTAACTAGAAAGAAACTATTCTAACAAGAATCTCCACACCAAACTCTAAGCACAATATCTTTTTAGATAAAGCCCATTTCTGGGTTTACCTAAAGAGACACTGTCAAAATTGACTAATTCATAGGCCCCTTTGGCCAGCTTACGCTTAACAACAAAAGGACCATGCCACATGGGTACAAATTTTCCAGCCCCTAGCTTATCGTTTGGTTGATCATATAATAAAACTAGGTCTCCTTCCGAAAAAGTACGAGGTGTAATATTTCGATCGTACTGAGCTTTTATCCATTTTGCATGAGTCTCGATTGCTAATGCAGCATCACGTTGATTCTTATCTAACTACGCTAAGTACAACAAACATTTTTGCTCTTCAGAAGTGGCTGGGAGTAATTCTATGGCTATTTACAATTACGAAATTTCGCATTCAATGGGTAATATTGCTTCCAGCCCATAAACAAGCTGAAAAGGAGTGAAACCAGTTGATGTTTTGACTGAGGTTCGATACGCCCAAAGCGCTGAAAATAACATGTTATGCCAAATCGACCGATGAATATCAATGATTCGTCGGATCATGGTGACTAGAACTTTATTGATTGCTTCAACTAGACCATTAGCCTATGGGTAATATGGAGTAGAGCTATCGTGATGCAGGCCAAGCTGATCTGTTAGTTTAGTCATCATGATGTTTCGGAAATGACTCCCATGATCAGTAATAATCACTTGAGGAACACCGAACCTAGTAATTATATGATTGAAAACGAAAATTGCAGCAGTTTTGCCATCTGCCGAAAATGTAGGCATCACCTCGGCCCACTTAGTAAAATAATCTACCACAAGGATGATATACGCATGCCCCCCGGCTGAGTGAGGGTTACATGTAGAAAAATTGACACCCCACTTTGCAAAAGGGCTGACGGCAATTATAGGGTGGAGAGGAGCAGGTAGAGCACGCATCTTTCAATCAAAAGTTTGGCAATTGTGGCATTTTCGGACTACATTGATACAATATTTAAATAAGGATGGTGAGAAATGACCAGCACGCAATATCTTTTGGGATGTGGCATAACCAAACATATGATCGCCACACGCTCCAGAGTAACAATCATTCAGAACATTTTCAGCTTCTTCATGAGTTAAACAACGACGGAAAACAGAATCCACTCCACGATGATAGAGTGTATCTCCAATAATATTGTACGGTTGGGATTGGAAACGTATTTCCTTCGCTGAGATTGTGAGATTTTAGGCCGAAAAGATTGGGTTTGGAGATAGACAATTATATCCCCATAGCATGGATCAAGAGTACTGATAAGAAACAAGGATTCATCCGCAATGGGTTCTTCCGCCACAGTTTCAGTATCAGTACGCGGGAAATCACACATCAGTTCCGCGAAAACAAAAGATTTCTTTGCCTTGGAATTTTCAAATTCCAAGTCAAATTCCTGCAGGATAACTATCCATTTAGAATACTTGCCCTATAGCAATTGTTTATTCAAAATATAAGTCATAGGGTTACAGTCAGAAATTACTGTGGTTTTACGTAATAAAATGTAATGACGAAATCTCTGGATAGCTTGAACAACTGCCAGGGCCAGTTTCTCCACATGCAAATATTTAATCTCTGTCGGATTCAGAGTTCGACTAAGATAGTAAATCACATGTTCATTGTTGAATTCATCTTCCTGAACTAAAACCATTCCAATGGTGGAATTAGAAGCGGCGAGATACAAAAAGTAATCCTGGTTGTAGTTGGGAGGATGCAATAATGGTGCATGGGTCAACGTGTGTTTAAGTGCATCAAAAGATTTCTGAGCTATCTCATCCCAAAAGAATGGAGTGTTCTATTTCATCAACTTGGTAAAACCTTTCGTTATCTCGAGGTAGTTGGGAATGAATCATCGTAAAAAGTTTGCTTTCCCTTGCAAACTTTGGAGTTGGCGAAGAGTCGAGGTGGAGGTAATTTGACAATGGCTTCAACCTTCAAGGGATCGACACGAATGTCGGCTTTTGAGACAACAAATCCCAGTAAGCGACCCGTTTATATACAGAAAACACATTTGTGTGGATTCAGCCTAATTCGATAATGCCTACATCTCATAAAGATGGCTCGTAAATGAGTGAGATGATCGGCTCTACGTAACGAATGAGCAAGTAAATCATCGAAATAAGGCTGCACAATGTGCTTGATGTCATGAAATGCGTAAGACATAGCTCTTTGAAAAGTTGCTCTGGCATTCTTCAATCCAAAAGGTAATTTGCAATAAGCAAATGTCCCCCATGGACAAATGAAAGTCGTTTTAGGTTGATCAGCAGGGAGTATGTTTATTTGATTGTAACGGGAAAAACCATCCATAAAGGAGAACATTTCACTGTCGGCACAGTCATCAATAATTTGATCGATATAGGGGGTTGGGTACTTGTCTTTTAGACAAGTTCGATTAATATCCCTATAATCAATACATATTCTTATCATTCCTTGCTTTTTGTTAACAAGAACAATATTTGATACCCAATCTGTTAAAGGAATTGGATAAATGAAACCTGCTCAGAGTAATTTCTCAACTTCAGCTTTAATAGCAGCAACTTTTCTTGGATGTATCTGACGCAAACGTTTCCGGACAGGTTTAGCATCCGGGTAAGTTTTCATTTCATGGACAACAATTGATGGATCGATTCCTGGCATTTCTTCATATGACCAGGCAAAAACGTCTCAGAATTCTTGAAATAGGGCTTTATAAGTTTGGATTTCATCGTTCGTATAGGAAGCACCTATATGAATGTTTTCAATAATTCCGAGTTTCACTGAAATGTCAATAGGAATCATTCGAGAAATATTTCCCAAATTCAACTTAGAATCAGGATGTCGCAGTGGATTCTGTGGTTCCTTGACATAATTAGTGGTAAAAATAGATGAGAAATCATTTTCAAAATGATCAAGCTCAGGTAAAAACGAATATCGATGACGAAGATCTTCCCATGGTAAATCATCAACAAACAAAAGTTCACGAATCTGCTCATCAGTATGAACAGGATCAGAAAATGTTGTTGAATCTGAGGTTGAGATTGAAAGTGACTCCCCATGGACCACATTCATTGGATCAATTTCGGTTGAACTAGAGTCAGAAAACGACTGTACCGCCTGATATGTAACTTCAAAGGGACTTAAGGGCATGGCATCACCAAATGAGTCCACCTTAGAATTGGAAGGTAAGATCCAAGGATCATCAAAAGCAACAGTGTTCATTGAAATCATGTGAATGGTTGCAAAAGAAGGTGATACGTTAGGAGGAGGAAATGAAAAAGTTCCTAGTAAACCAGAATCTTTAATCAATCCCACCCTAACATCCTTATAAGGGATAATTGTTTTACCGACATGCTGAATACTCTCAGAAGAGGCTGGGTCGGATGAAAAGTAATTTAATTGGTCTATTATAACGATATTTCCATTATGAGGGAATTTAATAAGCTGAAAGACCAATGAAACAACAACAGTCATAGAGTAAGACCAACTGCGACCCAAAAGAAGGTTGTAATCTAGAGGGGCATCAACCACCTCCACATCTAGATTAACAGTTTTGCCTTCTACCCCTATAGGTAAATCCTGCAGAATGCCAAAAGGATGAAACTCTCAGCCATCAAAATCCTTTAAAATCGTCAAGGATTGATTGAGCGTAGGAGAACCAAGCAATCTCCAACACTGAATCGACACAATACACGTAGAAGCTCCCTCATCAATCACAGCCCAAAAACAAGGTCTATTTTTTACTAACACTGGGATTTGGAAATTCATTTGATTAGGTAAGCGAGGTGTACTATTTTCTAAATCGAAGATTATAAGGTTGGAATCCTGAATATGAACAGCTCCTATAGCAGACAAAAGCAATTTACGCTGTGCTGGACATGATTGCAACACCTCCAAAGCCGATATTGCTGAAGGGGATATAGCTAAATCTTTAACAATGTTATAGTTCTGAGCAGCTCTTACATGTGGATTGAAAGCTGACTTTCGAACTATACCTTTAGCAGGCGGTTTGATTACTAAGTCTAGATTAGGTTTCTCGATCTGTAGCAGATTGGAACCAGAAGGATTTAAAGTTGATGGGTTTGAATTAGAAGATTCTGCTTCCTTACCACCAACAGGATTCTTACTTCCATCATCTTACTATCTTGAGTAGCAAAAGGATCCTTCAGGACAACAGGCATTTGAGAACCTCTGACAATTTTTGAAACCTCAGCTCGATGTGGACAATCTCTTGTAAAATGCTCCTCGACACAAATGAGACAAGGATAGCAAGGTTTATGTTTCTCGTCAGTAGATTTAGTTTTATCAGGTTTCGCTTTTGTGTTTTGTTTATTTTTCTTCTTCCCTTTCTTTTTACCGCTGGATTTTGATTTGGATGTAGAAGATTCTACGACATGAATATCGGCAGGAATTTCAGCGGAAGCTTCTCCTGTCGGGGAATCTGTTAAAGTTATAATAGGAGAAGAATTCTTTGCAGATTTCTTCTTACTCTTGGTACTAACTGAACCAATCATACCATCAGCGGCATGAGACCTTGAAGGAGTTGCAGTTATTTGATTTTGTTTGGGAAGATCGAGGATTTTTTCATGTAAAGTACCCGACTGCATATAAATGAGGTCAAGGTACTAAGCCTAAGCAATTACTTGCTCCTCAATAACTACTCCTGCCTCAGCTACATCCTTAGTGATTTTAGGTAATAATGATTTAACAAACCATTCTGCCAAAAATTGATCCAGGATAAAAACTTTCACTAAACGTCGTCGACGTCGCCATTCGTGAATATGGTCTAAAATATATGTAGATGTTGACTGTTTTAATGAAGTTAATAATTCCGTGCCATTGTCATATCTGACAGGCAATTGAAAATGAGTTAAGAATGAAGTAGCTAACTAACTAAAATTATAAAAAGAGCTTCGTGGTAACTCAATGTACCACTTAGCCACGAGACCAATTAGAGTGCGTTGAAAAAGCCGTAAGCAAATTGAATCATCTATAATGGAATTTGATGCACACCAGAGGTGATAAGTCATCACATGATTTGACGGATCCTCTCCTGGCTTACCCTCAAACTTTGGGATATCACTGGGAAACTTATTAGGCATTGGTGGCCAGTATGGAAGATAATAAATTGGATCATTCATAAGGTGCGACAAGTCAGGTAAATCCAAAGTTGCGATGAATGGTAAATGATGATTAGGGTATCGAAAACCTTGGGTCACAAGACCAGCTCCAGGAGGAGGATATCCAGGATAACCTGGAATTGGATTTGCATTAGGAATATTATATCCTAATGCAAAACAAGTCCTGATGATGAGTCTTGGTCTAGACTCGAAACGTCGACAAAGCAAAGATGAAAACTGTGGAATATCCGAGTTCAGATTCTAAAAAACCTAACCACAGGAATCTACAATCCATAATATTATATCCTCTCGAAAACCAGGATTAACCGGACCAAAATGGGGTTGTTGAGGTTGAGGTTGTTGATATGTATACCTAGGGTACAGTTGATACTGATAAACTGGGTTTTGCATAGCATGACCATATTGATAATGTCCCTGGTACAGTTGATAAGTGAATTGTGGTTGACTTGTGACAACCGTACTTGGACCAGGTTGTCCTACAGGCATCTGAACCGAAGTCTGAATTGTAGGTCCAGACTGGGGTAAAGAGGTCTGAGGAGTTGATACAGGAACAGTAGAAACCGGAGTTGTCGATACTCCAAAAGTAGGTGGGGTAGATTGAATATAAGTTGCAGTAGTTGCAGCAGTCGTTTGAGGTGGAGTTCGAGGTGAACTAGGCCTAGACTGATGAACTACACCAGGTGCAGAAGTTTGAATAGTAGACTGGATAGGTTGTTGGGTTGAACCAGAAACCAAAGGTTTTCCAAGTTGAGATGACAACTGCACATTGGGTTGCAAAATCTGTTGAGTTTGAGATGGATCCCACACCATATTCATTCTGGGGTAAGGACCCATAATAGGTTGAGCATATGGAGGACCATAACCAGGTTGAGTGTAGGACTGATAATTGAAAGGCACATTTCCAGCTCCTTGAACAAATGGTTGACCAGAAGGTAGTTGGAAACCTTGAGATGAGTACTGACCTTGAGGTTGATAACCTTGAGGCACGTACTGAAATTGGGGTTGACCTTCAGGTATATATTGATAATGGGATTGGCCTTGGGGCATATACTGAGTCTGCGGTTGACCTTGAGGCATATATTGAGTCTGGGGTTGACCTTGAGGCATGTACTATCCTTGAGGTTTCCCCCCAGGCGGTATTTGACTACCTTGAGGTTGCCCCCCAGACAGCATTTGATTGCCTTGATATTGCCCCCCAGGTGGTATCTGACTACCTTGAGGTTGCCCCCCAGGTGGTATCTGACTACCTTGAGGTTGCAGATTTGGAATAGCACCAGACATTATAAGAATTTCTTCTAAGCTCAACGATGGAGTTCCATTATTACCAGTTGATACCCCATGTTCCATGGGTTGAGGAGACGCTCCTGAAAAAGTACCAGAAACTGACTGATACCCCGAAGGAATAGAAGGATCGCCATATAAAAATGTTTCCGGATTTTGGGAAAACATGGATGACTGTTTTGACATATTCAAAGGAGGATAATAACCTCTAGGCATAGGATGAAAAGGAATACGAGGTGGTGAAGAAGCGAGACCCAAATTTTCTAAAAAGTTCGTCAATGATACGTACCAAGCGTCACTTCGAAAAGGACTGTAGAAGATAGATTCACGCTCCCTAAGTTCTAAAGTTGGTTGATTTTTAGGGAGAGATATATCTTCGTCCGGACTAACAAGTTCTTCAATAGAAATGAGTCCAAAAGGAAGATTTTGGGTAATGACACTTCCTACCCTGGGTGAACCAAGACCACTAGAAACTGGAGAAGCAAATCCTGAGGATGGAGTAGCAACAGGTTCAGTTTCAGGTTTCTCAACTAATTCACTAGTAGAAGAAAAACTACCAGTAACTTCAGAAAATAAAATTGGTTCAGAAATATACTCTGTTGCTGGAACTTGATAATCAGGGTGGATAATTAAAGATGATTCTCCGGCCTCTGGTGACCCAACTCTACTTTCACTAGGTGTGACAAGAGCTCTTAGCCCTTCAAGCTGACTTGGTGTATATTCAGGAGGCTACCTGCGAAGTCTACGGGATTGTCTCGGTAATTCAACCACGATTAATTAATTAATTACTTCACATGAAAACAAAGAAAATCTCAATAAAACCACCTAAAGTCTCTAAAGAACCAAACAATTGAATCACACACCTAACAATCTAAGAGTTCAAACCACACACAAACAGTAACTTTCCGTACCGCAAACACTAGTTGGTGATGAAATCCAATGTCACAGAATTCAATACAGAAATGGCGGTTGGAACAGTTACCCCGACAACATTCTTAATGAAACAGACTGGCACAAGTTTCTTCACAAAACCGTCTCGAGTGAAGATAACCCCCCAGAGAGTCCAAGTGAGTCTAGTCGACGTCTGCTCCAGGTACAGTGAGACCCATCCTTCACCGTCACCTTAGGAAAGAATCTTAAGATTATGGTCACTATGGTTACCAACAATAACAAATACAACTGAGGGAACAGTCTATGATCTGATCTACGCACAAGGGTAGAGTAGCAAAGCTCAATCCCCTTGAAGGCTTCTCGACATGATTAATCTGATATTTACCAACAAGTGACCCCAGGCTCCTCGACAATGGTTAATCCGAGGTTTACCATTTTAATACGCGCAAATCTTCTATCTTTCCCAATGAGACAGACTTGATTGTCTCAAAGGTTCGAACATGATCTCATGATTGACTCCTTTAAGAGGAGCTTTCCAGATTATATTGATTACAATTGGATTTATTTCCTACCGCAAGATACAGCTACTTATTTGTTTTAACTATCTTGGAGAGTTAATTACTCCCTACTCCAAGATACTAGCCTAAGCTATGTTGGTGATAAGAGCCCTAGAAATAAAAAGATTGCTAGATGAATTTTAATTAAGCATTATTTTTATTGGTTGTTTCTTAAGTCAAAAGGAATGGAGATGAAACTTTGTGGTGTGAAGACTCGACTCCAAAAAACACTAAAAATGCACCTAAGATGATAAACAATTCTTTTTCTTTTCAATGAATCTCTAGCTAAAGGAAGAGTTTGAGAATGCAATTACTTGAAAAACAAATCTTTCCTTCAACAGATAACTGAAAAGAAATTTTTTTTTTTTGTCTTTTTGAATACACTCAAAACGAAGCTACTAATTATGCTCACAAAATAAACCCATTTTCGTTTCAACACTCAAAACTACAGAAAACAATTCTTTCAAAAGAGAAACTAAAATTTCTAGAAAACACACTCAAAACTATGAAAAATCTAATCTTGAGATCTAAACTTCTAAAAACCTAATTGAAATAAAAGCTTCAAATGTTTTTGAGAATGTTTTACTTAGTTATTCAGTAAACTAAGGATTAAATCGTTCAGAAAAACAAATCAATTAAAAAACACCCAGCTATGTTTTCTTTATAAAAATGAAATTCACAACTTATGACCAAGTTCGTTCAAAGATTTGCAAAGAGAAACAAAATCTATTTCTCACCAAAGGAAGATCTCACAAACCAGCCAGACTTATCAAGAAGAAAAAATATTCCATGGTGATCTAAGGTTTCTTAGGCTTCTAAGCTTTAGGTCACTACAAAGACCGAGTGAAGACCAATCCAAGCATGCAAAAACTTCTAGAAATTCATCTAAAACACAGCACCAATGGAACTTACTTACGAGAGACTTTTGACAGGATATATGTAGATCTGGGTAGAGACTAAAAGTAATAAAAAGAACCTAAACTTGACTGGACGAAAATATTTTAGGCTTTTCAAAAATTTTGACAGGGTCCGCAAGCCTCTGGTAAAACCAGGTGCGGTACCGCTCTGTGCAGTAAAGTAGCAATGCGGAGAGGTCCGCACTGTCATACAAATAGAACGTGCGGTCCTCTAAAAATTTCTAAAAAAACAAAAAACCAATCCAGGATCTAAAAACTACCCAATCCCACACACATCAAGCAAAAACCAGAAACAAAAATCACGTTTCTCAAGTCAAAGACAAAGGAAAATTTAAACAATCAAATCCCGTCCCCAGCGGAGTCGCCAATAATGCAACCTATTGTCAAAGGCGAGAAACCTATCATTGAGGCATGCAGATTCCAAGGTACCGATGATTTCTATATCATCTTTTCTAGATAATGAGTTGGAGTCGATAGAAAGCGATCTGTCGTAGGCAAGCCCACAACACGAAATCATAGATCAAGTTTTAAAGAAATATATTTGGCAAGGACTAACTTAGGGATGGTCAAGATGGATGACAGATATTTTGCAAATGAATGGTTTATTTGAGATGACCTCTTGAACACATAGTGACACTGCAGATGGTTTGGAGACAATTGACCTAAAGCTAGTACCTGAAAACTAGCTGAAGACTTTCAATATGGTTTTATTAACTGTTAGGCAAAGGATTTCCCAACCCAGGTGAACAAAAGGTGTCGTGTTCAAGATTGGTTAACTGTTTTTCTAAAGACAAAGTATAACAAACAGGTTCATTTTTCTCTCTTTTCCCCCACCATTTCTGGCAAGTAACTCTTTATTTTTGACAAGCTTGAGGAGGATAACATTTGCTTGATTATAAGCTCATTCTTCGGATGAGTCCAACTTAGTTTAACATTCGAACCCTAAGAAGGAGTGGTCCGTTCCTGTTTGAAATTGAACAGGTCCTTTAGTGTTAAATTTTAACGAGTCCAGTATAGGAGAAACTCAGTGTTTTTCAATTTTAGGGAGTTAGAAGAAAAACTTAAGAAAACTCCATGGTTGTCCTTTTTCGTAAATTTGTGTCTCCCAAGCCCGAAAAAAGTATAAAATAATACTTGAGAGAACTGCTTGATGATTACGATCAAGGAGTACTTTTCATAATTAGTGTCTTCAATCTGAAAAAGTAAAAAAGCGATAAAAAACACTATACTAATCTATGGGATGTCTACTGTCAAGTGCTTTAGATGATGCTCCAATTCGGTCAAGGTGCTATGTGATTAGGGTCCCAAGACCTTTTAGGAGGTTCCTTTGTAGGGTGGCCTGAGTAGTGGTTTCTTATCGTGATCATCATCAGGGATAGGATGATCGCCCTTGTAGACTTCATATGACATTTTATATCTTTTTGTGCTATCATTTTTTTCGATCATAAGGTGTTTTCAACCTATGATCGAAGACGATGTATATTTGACACACTTCTATGCTATGATATATCACTATTACTAGTTATCTTGTATAACATGTTTATGGAATGTTTTCTAAATTTATTGTCTTGATTATTGCAAATGTCTATTTAACATTTGAGAAGCAACTGCATCTTCTAATGTATTTAAATATCTTGGAATATGCTAATATTCAATGTAGTCAAATTCACATTCCAAGAGACGAACTCTCAAGAATAATCTTAATAATACTGGATTTCTAATGACATAAACCCTGTTAAGCTATAATACAACGAGTTCAGAATCTAACCTAACAATCAAACCCCGAATCCCAAATGAGATAGATTTAGAGAATAACTCAATCACTGCACTATACTTTGCAATGTTATTTGTTGTTTGACCAAGGCTTACCCCATGCATAGATACTAACTCGTTAGAGGGTGAATAGATAACCCAAGCTGCGGAAGAAATATTCCGTGTACTACAACAAGTACCATCAGCAAAACCAATGTATGTTTGAGAAGACGTCGACATCTGCAATATCAAGAGTAAAACCAAGATAAGCAGGAATAATGATAAAACACTCTCTAAACTAGGCACACTTTCTCATCTAAAACACACCAACTAGAAAGAAACTACTCTAACAAGAATCTCCACACCAAACTCTAAGCATAATATCTTTTCAAATAAAGCCCATTTATGGGCTTACCTAAAGAGACACCGTCAAAATCGACTAATTCATAGGCCCCTTTGGCTAGCTTACACTTAACAACAAAAGGACCATGCCACATGGGTACGAATTTTCCATCCCCTAGCTTATCGTTTGCTTGATCATATAATAAAACTAGGTCTCCTTCCGAAAAAGTACGAGGTGTAACATTTCGATTGTACTGAGCTTTTATCCGTTTTGCATGAGTCTCGATTGTAATGCAACATCACGTCGATTCTCATCTAACTGCGCTAAGTACAACAAACGTTTTTCCTCTTCGGAAGTGGCTAGGAGTAATTCTATGGCTATTTACAATGACAGAATTTCGCATTCAATGGGTAACACTGCTTCCAGCTCGTAAACAAGCTGAAAAGGAATGAAACCGGTTGATGTTTTGACTAAGGTTCGGTACGCCTAAAGCACTAAAAATAACATGTTATGCCAATTCGACCGATGAATACCAATGATTCATCGGATCATGGTGACTAGAACTTTA
Organism: Pinus taeda; assembly: GCA_000404065.3. Taxonomy (NCBI): domain Eukaryota; kingdom Viridiplantae; phylum Streptophyta; class Pinopsida; order Pinales; family Pinaceae; genus Pinus; species Pinus taeda. The sequence continues at coordinate 58,835 of APFE031247084.1, read as the reverse complement.
TTGATTGCTTCAACCAGACCATTAGCCTGTGGGTAATATGGAGTAGAGCTATCGTGACACAGGCCAAGCTGATCTATTAGTTCAATCATCATGATGTTTCAGAAATGACTCCCATGATCAGTAATAATCACTTGAGGAACACCAAACCTAGTAATTATATGATTGAAAACGAAAATTGCAGCAGTTTTTCCGTCTACCGAAAATGTAGGCATCACCTCGGCCCACTTGGTAAAATAATTTACCGCAATGATGATATACACATGCCCCCTGGCCGAGTGAGGTTTACATGTAACAAAATCGACACCCCACTTTGCAAAAGGGACGACGACAATTATAGGGTGGAGAGGAGCAGGTGGAGCACGCATCTTTCGATCAAACATTTTGGCAATTGTGGCATTTTTGGACTACATTGATACAGTCTTTAAATAAGGATGGCCATAAATAACCAGCGCGCAATATCTTTTGGGTTGTGGCATACCCAAACATATGACCACCACATGCTCCAGAGTGACAGTCATTCAAAACCGTTTCAGCTTCTTCATGAGTTAAACAACGACAGAAAACAGAATCCACTCCCTGACGATAGAGTGTATCTCTAATAATATTGTACGGTTGGGATTGGAAACGTATTCCCTTCGCTGAGATCGTGAGATCTCAGGCCAAAAAGATTGGGTTTGGAGATAGACAATTATATCCCCATACCATGGATCAAGAGTACTGATAAGAAACAAGGATTCATCTGCAATGGGTTCTTCCACCACAGTTTCAGTATCAGTACGTGGGAAATCACACATTAGTTTCGCGAAAACCAAAGATTTCTTTGCCTTGGATTTTTCAAATTCCAAGTCAAATTCCTGTAGGATAACTATCCATTTGGAATACTTGCCCTCTAGCAATTGTTTAGTCAAAATATACATCATAGGGTTACAGTCAAAAATTACTGTGGTTTTGCGTAATAAAGTGTAATGGCAAAATTTCTGGACAGCTTGAACAGCGGCCAGGGCCAATTTATCCACATGCAAATATTTAAGCTTAGTCAGATTCAGAGTTCGACTAAGATAGTAAATCACATGTTCATTGTTGAATTCATCTTCCTAAACTAAAACCATTCCAATGGTGGAATGAGAAGCGGCAAGGTACAAAAAGTAATCCTGGTTGTAGTTGGGAGGATGCAATAATGGTGCATGGGTCAACACGTGTTTAAGTGCATCAAAAGATTTCTGAGCTATCTCATCCCAAAAGAATGGAGTGTTCTGTTTCAACAACCTGGTAAAACCTTTCGTTATCTCGTCATAGTTAGGAATGAATCAACGTAAAAAGTTTGCTTTTCCTTGCAAACTTTGGAGTTGGCGAAGAGTCGAAGGTGGAGGTAATTTGACAATGGCTTCAACCTTTGAGGGATCGACACGAATGTTGGCTCTTGAGACAACAAATCCTAGTAAACGACCCGTTTCTATACAGAAAACACATTTGTGTGGATTCAACCTAATTCGATAATGCCTACATCTCATAAAGATGGCTCGTAAATGAGTGAGATGATCAGCTCTACATAATGAATGAGTAGGTAAATCATCGAGATAAGGCTGCACAATGTGCTTGATGTCATGAAATGTGTAAGACATAGCTCTTTGAAAAGTTGCTCCGACGTTCTTCAATCCAAAAGGTAATTTACAATAAGCAAATGTCCCCCATGGACAAATGGAAGCTGTTTTAGGTTGATCAACAGGGAGTATGTTAATTTGATTGTAATTGGAAAAACCATCCATAAAGGAGAACATTTCATTACCGGCACAGTCATCAATAATTTGATCGATATAGGGGGTTGGGTAATTGTCTTTTGGACAAGCTCGATTAATATCCCTATAATCAATACATATTCTTATCGTTCCTTGCTTTTCATTAACAGGAACAATATTCGATACCCAATCTATTAAAGGAATTGGATAAAGGAAACCTACTCAAAATAATTTCTCAACTTTAGCTTTAATAGCAGCAGCTTTTCTTGGATGTATCTGATGCAAACTTTGCCGAACGGGTTTAGCATCCGGGTAAGTTTTTATTTCATGGACAACAATTGATGGATCAATTCCTGGCATTTCTTCATATGACCAGGCAAACACGTCACGAAATTCTTGAAATAGGGTTTTATAAGTTTGGATTTCCTCGTCTGTACAGGAAGCACCTATATGAATGTTTTCAATATTTTGGGTTTCACTGAAATGTCAATAGGAATCGTTCGAGAAATATTTCCTAAATTCAACTCAGAATAAGGATGTTACAGTGGATTTTGTGGTTCCTTGACATAATTAGTGGTAAAAATAGATGAGAAATCACTTTCAAAATGATGAAGATCAGGTAAAAACGAAGATCGATGGTGAAGATCTTCCCATGGTAAATCATCAACAGACAAAAATTCACGAATCTGCTCGTCAGTAGGAACAGGATCAGAAAATTTTGTTGAATCTGAGGTTGAGATTGAAAGTGACTCCCCATGGACCACATTCATTAGATCAATTTCGGTTGAACTAGAGTCGGAAAACAACTGTACCGCCTGATATGTAACTTCAAAGGAACTCAAGGGCATGGCATCACCAAATGAGTCCACCTCAGAATCGGAAGGTACGATCCAAGGATCATCAAAAGCAATAGTGTTCAATGAAATCATGTGAATGGTTACAAACGAAGGTGATACGTTAGGAGGAGGAAATGAAAACGTTCTTAGTAAACCAGAATCTTTAATCAATCCCACCCTAACATCCTTATAAGGGATAGTTGTTTTACTGACATGCTGAATACTCTCAGAAGCGGCTGGGTCGGATGAAAAGTAATTTAATTGGTCTATTATAACAATCTTTCCATTATGAGGGAATTTAATAAGCCGAAAGACCGATGAAACAACAACAGTCATAGCGTAAGACCAACTGCAACCTAAAAGAAGGTTGTAATCTAGAGGGGCATCAACCACCTCCACATCTAGATTAACAGTTTTGCCTTCTACCCCTATAGGTAAATCCTGCAGAATTCCAAAAGGATGAAACCCTTGACCATCAAAAGCCTCTAAAATCGCCGGGGATTGATTGAGCGTAGGAGAACCAAGCGATATCCAACACTGAATCAAAATAATACATGTAGAAGCTCCCTCATCAATCACAGTCCAGAAACAAGGTCTGTTTTTGACTAACACTGGGATCTGGAAAGCCAGTTGATGAGGTAAGCGAGATGTACTATTTTTTAAATCGAAGATTATAAGGTTGGAATCCTGAATATCAACAGCTCCTATAGCAAACAAAAGCAATTTACGCTGTGTTGGACATGATTGCAGCACCTCCAAAGCCGACATTGTTGAAGGGGATATAGCTAAATCTTCGAAAATGTTATTGTTCTGAGCAACTCTCGCATGTGGATTGAAAGCTGACTTCCGAAGTATACCTTTAGCAGGTGGTTTGATTACTAAGTCTGGATTAGGTTTCTCGATCTCTATTAGATCGGAACCAAAAGGAGTTAAAGTTAATGGGTTTGAATTAGAAGATTCTGCTTCCTTACCACCAATAAGATTCTTACTTCCATAATCTTGCGATCGCGTTGCAATCCTAACATGGGACATCATCATAATTGGTTCTTCTAAGGCATTTGAGGAAGAACCTATCATCTTACTATCTTGACTAGGAAAAGGATCCTTCAAGACAGCAGGCGTTTGAGAACCTTTGATGATTTTCGGAACCTCAGCTCAATGTGGACAATCTCTTGTAAAATGCTCCTCATCACAAATGTGACAAGGATAGCGACGTTTATGTTTCTCGTCAATAGATTCAGTTTTATCAGGTTTCTCTTTTATGTTTTGTTTACTTTTCTTCTTCCCTTTCTTTTTACTGTCGGATTTTGATTTGGCCGTAGAAGATTCTATGACATGCATATCGGCAGGAATTTCAGCGGAAGCTTCTCCTGTCGGGGAATCTGTTAAAGTTATAATAGGAGAAGAATTCTTTGCAAATTTCTTCTTACTCTTGGTACTAACTGAACCAATCATACCATCAGTGGCATGAGACCCTGAAGGAGTTGTAGTTATTTGATTTTGTTTGGGAAGATCGGGGATTTTTTCGTGTAAAGTACCCGACTGCGTATAAACGAGGTCAAGGTACTGAGCCTGAGCAATTACTTGATCCTCAGTAACTACTCCTGCCTTAGCTACATCCTCAGTGATTTTAGGTAATAATGATTTAACAAACCATTCTGCCAAAATTTGATCCGGGATAAAAAATTTCACTAAACGTCGTTGACATCGCCATTCATGAATATGGTCTGAAATATATGTAGACGTTGACTGCTTTAATGAAGTTAATAATTCTGTGCCATTGTCATATATGACAGGAAACTGAAAATGAGTTAAGAATGAAGTAGCTAACTAACTAAAATTATAAGAAGAGCTTCATGGTAACTTAATGTACCACTTAGCCGCGAGACCAATTAGAGTGCGTTGAAAAAGCCATAAGCGAATTGAATGATATATAATGGAATTTGATGCACACCAGAGGTGATAAGTCATCACATGATTCGACGGATCCTCTCCTGGCTTACCCTCAAACTTTGGGATATCACTGGGCAACTTATTAGGCATTGGCGGCCAGTACAGAAGATAATAAATTGGATTGTTCGTAAGGCGCGACAAGTCAGGTAAATCCAAAGTTGCGATGAACGGTAACTGACGGTTAGGGTCTCGAAAACTGTGGGTCGCAAGACTAGCTCCAGGAGGAGGATATCCAGGATAACCTGGAATTGGATTTGCATTAGGAATATTATATCCTGCTGGAAAACCAGGATTAACCAGAACAAAATGGGGTTGTTAAGGTTGAGGTTGTTGATAAGTATACCTAGGGTATGGTTGATACTGACAAACTGGGTTTTGCACAGCAGGACCGTATTGATACTGTCCCTGGTATGGTTGATAAGTGAATTGTGGTTGACTTGTGACAACCGTACTTGGACCAGGTTTTCCTACAGGCATCTGAACCGAAGTCTGAATTGTAGGTCCAGACTGGGGTAAAGAGGTCTGAGGAGTTGATACAGGAACAGTAGAAACCGGAGTTGTCGATACTCTAGAAGTAGATGGGGTAGACTGAATAAAATTTGTAGTAGTTGCATCAGTCGTTTGAGGTGGAGTTCGAGGTGAACTAGGCCCAGACTGATGAACTACACCAGGTGCAGAAGTTTGAATAGTAGACTGGACAGGTTGTTGGGTTGAACCAGAAACCCAAGGTTGTCCAGGTTGAAATGACAACTGCACATTGGGTTGCAAAATCTGTTGAGTTTGAGATGGATCCCACACCATATTCATTCTGGGGTAAGGACCCATAACAGGTTAAGCATATGGAGGACCATAACCAGGTTGAGTGTAGGACTGATAATTGAAAGGCACATTTCTAGCTCCTTGAACAAATGGTTGACCAGAAAGTAGTTGGAAACCTTGAGATGGGTACTGACCTTGAGGTTGATAACCTTGAGGCACAAACTGAAATTGGGGTTGACCTTGAGGTATATATTGATACTGGGGTTGACCTTGAGGCATATACTGAGTCTGGGGTTGACCTTGAGGCATATATTGAGTCTGGGGTTGACCTTGAGGCATGTACTGTCCTTGAGGTTGCCTCGAGGTGGTATTTGACTACCTTGAGGTCGCCCCCCAGGCGGTATTTGATTGCCTTGAGATTGCCCCCCAGGCGGTATCTGACTACCTTGAGGTTGCCCCCCAGGCGGTATCTGACTACCTTGAGGTTGCGGATTTGGAATAGCACCAGACATCATAAGAATTTTTTCTACGCTCAATGGTGGAGTTCCATTATTACCAGTTGATACCCCATGTTCGATGGGTTGAGGAGACGCTCCTGAAAAAGTACCAGAAACTAACTGATACCCGGAAGGAACGAAAGGACCGCCATATAAAAATGTTTCCGGATTTTGGGAAAACATGGATGACCGTTTTGACATATTCAAAGGAGGATAATAACCTCTGGGCATAGGATGAAAAGGAATACGAGGTGGTGAAGAAGCAAGACTGGATTTTCTAAAAAGTTCGTCAATGATACATACCAAGCGTCACTTCAAAAAGGACTGTAGAAGATAGATTCATGCTCCTAAGTTCTAAAGTTGGTTTATTTTCAGGGAGAGATATATCTTCGTCTGGACTAACAAGTTCTTCAATAGAAATGAGTCCAAAAGGAAGATTTTGGGTAATGACACTTCCTACCCTGGGTGAACTAGGACCACTAGAAACTGGAGAAGAAAATCCTGAGGATGGAGTAGTAGCAGGTTCAATTTTAGGTTCAAAAATTTCAGGTTCCTCAACTAATTCACTAGTAGAAGAAAAACTACCAGTAACTTCGGAAAATGAAATTGGTTTAGAAATATACTCTGTTGCTGGAACTTGATAATCAGGGTGAATAATTAAAGATGATTCTCCAGCCTCTGGTGACCCAACTCTACTTTCACTAGGTGTGAGAAGAGCTCTTAGCCCTTCAAGCTGACTTGGTGTATATTTGGGAGGCTTCCCCCGAAGTCTACGGGATTGTCTCGGTAATTCAGCCACGATTAATTAATTAATTACTTCACACGAAAACAAAGAAAATCTCAATAAAACCACCTAAAGTCTTTAAAGAACCAAACAATTGAATTACACACCTAACAATCTAAGAGTTCAAACCACACACAAAGAGTAACTTTCCGTACTGAAAACACTAGTTGGTGATGAAATCCAACGTCACAGAATTCAATACAGAAATGGCGGTTGGAACAGTTACCCCGCCAACCTGCTTAATGAAACAGACTGGCACAAGTTTCTTCACAAAACCGTCTCGAGTGAAGATAACCCCCAGAGAGTCCAAGTGAGTCTAGTCGACGTCTACTCCAAGTATAGTGAGGCCCGTCCTTCGCTGAGATTGGAAACGGTTGGGATTGGAAACGTATTTCCTTCGCTGAGATCGTGAGATTTCAGGCCGAAAAGATTGGGTTTGGAGATAGACAATTATATCCCCATACCGTGGATCAAGAGTACTGATAAGAAACAAGGATTCGTCCGCAATGGGTTCTTTCGCCACAGTTTCAGTATCAGTACGCAGGAAATCACACATAGTTCCACGAAAACCAAATATTTCTTTGCCTTGGATTTTTCAAATTCCAAGTCAAATTCCTGTAGGATAACTATCCATTTGGAAT
>APFE031247084.1:11919-35276 GCA_000404065.3 Pinus taeda | reverse complement strand
ACGAATGCCGGATTTTGAGACAACAAATCCCAGGAAACAACCCGTTTCTATACAGAAAACACATTTGTGTGGATTCAGCCTAATTCGATAATGCCTACATCTCATAAAGATGGCTCATAAATGAGTGAGATGATCGGCTCTACGTAATGAATGAGCAGGTAAATCATCGAGATAAGGCTGCGCAATGTACTTGATGTCATGAAATCCGTAAAACATAGCTCTTTGAAAAGTTGCTCCAGTGTTCTTCAATCCAAAAGGTAATTTGCAATAAGCAAATGTCCCCCATGGACGAATGAAAGCCGTTTTAGGTTGATCAGCAGGGAGTATGTTAATTTGATTGTAACTGGAAAAACCATCCATAAAGGAGAACATTTCACTGCCGGCACAGTCATCAATAATTTGATCGATATAGGGGGTTGGGTAATTGTCTTTTGGACAAGCTCGATTAATATCCCTATAATCAATACATATTCTTATCGTTCCTTGCTTTTTGTTAACAAGAACAATATTCGATACCCAATCTGTTAAAGGAATTAGATAAATGAAACCTACTTGAAGTAATTTCTCAACTTCAGCTTTAATAGCAGCAGCTTTTCTTGGATGTATCTAACACAAACATTGCCGGACAGTTTTAGCATCCGGGTAAGTTTTTATTTCATGGACAACAATTGATGGATCGATTCCTATCATTTCTTCATATGACCAGGCAAACACATCGCGAAATTCTTGAAATAGGGCTTTATAAGTTTGGATTTCCTCGTCTATACATGAAGCACCTATATGAATGTTTTCAATAATTCCGGGTTTCACTGAAATGTCAATAGGAATCGTTCGAGAAATATTTCCCAAATTCAACTCAGAATCAGGATGTCGCAGTGGATTCTGTGGTTCCTTGACATAATTAGTGGTAAAAATAGATGAGAAATCATTTTCAAAATGATCAAGCTCAGGTAAAAAAAAAGATCAATGATGAAGATCTTCCCATGGTAAATCATCAACACACAAAAGTTCATGAATCTGCTCATCAGTATGAACAGGATCAGAAAATGTTGTTGAATCTGAGGTTGAGATTGAAAGTGACTCCCCATGGACCACATTCATTGGATCAATTTTGGTTGAACTAGACTTGGAAAATGACTGTACCGCCTGATATGTAACTTCAAAGGGACTTAAGGGCATGGCATCACCAAATGAGTCCACCTCAAAATAGGAAGGTATGATCCAAGGATCATCAAAAGCAATAGTGTTTGATGAAATCATGTGAATGGTTGCAAAAGAAGGTGATACGGTAGGAGGAGGAAATGAAAAAGTTCCTAGTAAACCAGAATCTTTAATCAATCCCACCCGAACATCCTTATAAGGGATCGCTGTTTTACCAACATGCTGAATACTCTCAGAAGAGGCTGGGTTAGATGAAAAGTAATTTAACTGGTCTATTGTAACAATATTTCCATTATGAGGGAATTTAATAAGCAGAAAGAACGATGAAACAACAACAGTCATAGTGTAAGACCAACTGTGACCCAAAAGAAGGTTGTAATCTAGAGGGGCATCAACCACCTCCACATCTAGATTAACAGTTTTGCCTTCTACCCTTATAGGTAAATCCTGTAGAATTCCAAAAGGATGAAACCCTCAGCCATCAAAAGCCTTTAAAATCGTCGGGGATTGATTGAGCGTAGGAGAACCAAGCGATCTCCAACACTGAATCGACATAATACACATAGAAGCTCCCTCATCAATCACAGTCTGAAAACAAGGTATGTTTTTGACTAACACTGGGATCTGGAAAGCCATTTGATGAGGTAAGTGAGGTTTACTATTTTCTAAATCGAATATTATAAGGTTCGAATCCTGAATATCAACAGCTCCTATAGCAGACAAAAGCAATTTACGCTATGCTGGACATGATTGCGGCACCTACAAAGCCGAAATTGCTGAAGGGGATATAGCTAAATCTTCAACAATGTTATAGTTCTGAGCAGCTCTCGCATGTGGATTGAAAGCTGACTTCCGAAGTATACCTTTAGTAGGTGGTTTGATTACTAAGTTTGGATTAGGTTTCTCGATCTGTAGCGGATCGGAACCAGAAGGAGTTGAAGTTGATGGGTTTGAATTAGAAGATTCTGCTTCCTTACCACCAACAGGATTCTTACTTCCATAATCTTGCATCGCGTCGTAATCTTGACATGGGACGTCATCATAATTGGTTCTTCTGAGGCATTTGAGGAAGAACCTATCATCTTACTATCTTGACTAGGAAAAGGATCCTTCAAGACAGCAGGCATTTGAGAACCTTTGACGATTTTCGAAACCTCATCTCGATGTGGACAATCTCTTGTAAAATTCTCCTTGTCACAAATGAGACAAAGATAGCGAGGTTTACATTTCTCGTCAGTAGATTCAGTTTTATCAGGTTTCTCTTTTGTGTTTTGTTTATTTTTCTTCTTCCCTTTCTTTTTACCGCCAAATTTTGATTTGACTGTAGAAGATTCTACGACATGAATATCGGTAGGAATTTCAACGGAAGCTTCTCCTGTTGGGGAATCTGGTAAAGTTATAATAGGAGAAGAATTCTTTGTAGATTTCTTCTTACTCTTGGTGCTAACTGAACCAATCATACCATCAGTTGCATGAGACCCTGAAGGTGCGAAACCAGAGTTTTAGAGACTTTTAAGGACTTTCTCTTATTTTCAAAGCTTGATATGAATAACTGAGGTTTAAGACTTGCGAAGGAGGTAAGTATGAGTGGTGATAGACTCATATTGATTGCAGAATGTCAAGGTGACAATTTTTGTGCAACACCCATTCTTTACCTATATAATAAAGGGAGTAAGGCTCATCCAGGGCATGCAGAGCTGGAAGAGTTTAGAGTCGAGATATTTTACTGCTCTGCAACTACGGACTGCAGTATGATCTACTTGCATCACGAAGAAATCTCAAAGTATTAGGTGATCTGAGAAGCCTGCGCATCTGTGTGTTCGGCACAGGTGAGAACCTAAAGTGGCCAGATCTATAGAGAGTCTATCTTTATGAGTATTAAGAGCAGTGTTCAAAGACTAAGTCTGTGATCTCGCCATGTAGCCTCCAGTAAGCTATCTCCTAGCTGAGTAGCTAAAGTCTGGTAAACACGAACACAGTGTATCTCAGGATTGAACAGATTGTAATCTTTTTGTAATCCATTTCTGAAATAATAAGAGTGTTATCTTGTTTCTACATCTGAGTACTTGTGCTTTATCAATGATCTGTTGAGGTAGTATCTACTTAAGTTACTCTGTATTGAAGTTCGCCAAAGGTTCGCCAACGCACAGAGGGGACGCCAGACCGTGTAAGGCGAGGAAGCCATTGGAGAAGGTAGACAGTGCGAGAAATGTGCTAGTAGGTTTGTGTATGGGTTCGTGTAAATCAGAGTAAAGTGGCAAAAGTAGAGAAGAGACTCAGCAAGGCCTAGTAGCTGTGTTGTTGTTGCAAGATTCATCAAAGCCCCTACGTAAAATTGGTATTAGAGCCAAGGTTTTGGTTTAGGTTAGTACTCAGAAAACACTCTATATTAAAATGGAGCCTTTCAGAAAGTCTATTTCTTTTCACGAAATAGAAGAAAGAGAATCATCTGTTCAAGAAAATCCCCTTAGGGATATGTTCGTGTCTGTGTCTATTCGAGTTTTAAATTCTTCTGAGTTAGAGTATGAGGAAACACAACCCTTTGTTAGATGGTAGCTACCTAGAATAAATGCATCTGAAGTCTACTCAGACCTGTCTGCTTTTCATTTAAGAGCTGCAACTAGAATTTCTATTAATGAATCTATAATCCAAATTCAAGAAAATTTCGATTGTGTCCAATCAATTCCTCTTTTAAATTCTAAACAACTTCAGGCCGAGGCAAAAAGACTAAAATCCTAGTACCTTCATTTGGGTTGTATACGTATCGGGATACATTCTTTAACACATCAGTGTCTAAATACATTTGTCTTAGCCACTATTCGATTTTTGACCCATAACAAATACACTAACTCATTGATAGGTGGGATTGTAGCTCCTATGTCCAACGACCCTGTCTATTTTGATTGTTATCCTAATTTCTCTGTATATGTTTTTGATGAAACAATTGAAAGTATTCTTCAGTTGCAAATCCAAACAACTGGATTTGACATGGCCAAAAAGAGACATAATATTGCCATACAAACTAGAGGTTGCTTCCGTCATACAAACACCCTCTATCCTGCAGTCATACATGCCCCCAGCAAAGAGTCAAAAGCAAGTGTAGTACTGTTAACAGATTCTCGAAATCAAGAGATTAAACACCAAACTATAAGATGGGAAGATCTTACTTTCCCAGAACATTGGGTGGTATCCAATCCCAAGCCTCCTGCTATAAAGAAAATTACTTCTGCTGATATTAGAGAAGAACCCTCTTCTACTATTCTTTCTTTCCCTCAAAGATCAACTATTGATAGGCAAAGAATAGACCAAATGTGCAGAAGTTCACCATTGTACAGAAACCTCGAATTTGTAGATACAACCTGCTCCAGTTCTAGTTCAAACTCCTGTAAACATATTTCATTGTTTGAATTCGCACAATTAGTCAATTTTTCCTCTCTTGAAGTAAAATGTCCAGAGTGTCATTGCCCTGTTAACCTCAGTCATCTTGCTAATATTGTCATGCATGAAAACCATAACCCTAGGACAGGAGATGCTCCACCTACCACTTCTATAAATCCTTGTCCTAATCCTAAATGTTCAGATATACCTTTTCCCCATGAAGTTGAACATATCATGATGATGCATGAGATTACTACTTTGGAAAAAGAGGATCCAAGGTTGACAAAAATATTCAACACATTGAGGGCAGCAAAGCCTAGATATGGGCTTGGATTCCTAGAACAAGCAAATGGACTAATCCCTGATTCAAGATTCGGCCCAATTCCAGATGATTATAAAAAACCTGCTGTAATGGAAATGCAGAAGTTTTTTACATTAATGGATGGTTGTCCCAAACATAAGATTGGAGGTGCATGGATGAAAGCCACGTTAAATTGGGACCTTCTTACTCATCCAGGAGCTGAATCTTTTGGTTCTACTCATACTATTGAAGAAAAAGTTAAGTTGTCTCATAAATGGAAACAATATATGGAAGAAACAAATTCTTGGATATCTTTTTATTCCTGGAAAAATATGAGACAGACAAAAGATGTTATGATGGCCAATGATAGAGCGTCTACTTCATCACTTCACTCTTGGTCAGCTTTAGATGGTGGTAAGGTTGAGACAATAACTACCTTCCCTCCCTATAAAGGTATTGTCTTAGGAGAAGGTCAAAATTCTGCAAAGGCAATTCCTATTGTATTAAAGGATGATAACGCCTTGGGAATAGATGACAGAATTCAGAAGGCTAGTGAACAACTAAACTAGACAAACACAGCCATTAAAGGTCTAGAGATGAATGTGATAAAATTGGTAGAGGTTAAAAATTAGTTTGATGCCATGCAAGTTTCTTTGAATGATGTAAATAAAAATTTCAATGATGTATAGTTTACGTTTTCAGTTGTTAGAGGATATACTAGAGAATCCTTGGACAGGATAGAAAAAGTAGGAGAAAAAATGGAAGAACAATTTGATTCCACTAAAGGAATAATAAGTGAACTGGCAGGGAAAATAGAAAAGATATCACTATCAAAGATAGACAAAACAGTTCCAGATTCCTTTTTACGCAAAAGAAGCGTAAATATATAGGACCCAGTCAGACCAGTGGACAAATTTCCATCCTTATTTCCTAAAGAAACAGTAGTATCACAAAAGGAAGAATCTACAGAACATGTTTCTCTGGCATCATTATTTCAAGAAGAAGAAGAAAAACCAACCAAGGTTCTTCCCATCTATGAGCCTTTAGAAAATTAGTTCAATAAATATCTGGCTCTTGATCTAGCTGGAAAAGGCAAACTTCCAGGGACATACATTCTTCCCAGAATCCCACAAGGAATGGAATATTGATAATCTTAGCATTGGCCAAATCAAACAACTAATTGATATAATTTTTTTTGAATATAAGCTAATGTGTCTCAGGGGTAAGAGCGAAATTGAAGCATGCAAGACCACCATATAGTGTTTCACTGGAACACTTCTCAGATGGTGGGAAACATAATCATCCCCGGATTTAATAGCTAAGATGGAAGAAGAATGCCTTAAAGATACAAATGGAAATATGATCCATACTACAGATGGATCAGTTCAAAGTAATATGATCGGAGTTTTGATTTCAATGATCTTAGAGCACTAGTGTGGCTCTGAAGAAGAATTGGCTGACAAACATGAGGTTATATTAATGAACCTCAAATGTAACAAAATGTCACAATTTGAAGACTTTCACAGAGATTGGGTGCAAAGGATATATCAAGTGAAAGATTCCAAAAATTTATTATGGAAACAAGTATATCTTGTAGCCCTACCATCCAGATTTGTTGATTATATCAAACTGCAAGAAGTGTTTCAATTACTATTCGAATCATATACCCGGGGAGAAATTTATTCTCTCATTACAAAAACATTGGTCAGTTTGTGCACTAGTTCTAAAGTAAATAGATCTTTAGAAAAGTTGTCAAGGCTTCCAGATAGTAAATCTATCTGTAGCAAATATGGTCTAACCATTGATGATCCTTTGGTTAGAAAAAGGAAAGCCAAAAGGCGAGCCAAAAAAGAATATAAGCAGACTGCCAAATTCTATAAAGGCAAATCATCAAGAAGAAAAGTCACACCAAGGACCAGAAAGGGACACTATAGATATGTGCCTAAGACACATTACTATAAGCCTTCCGATATACACCTGCATACTTCCAAACAAGAAAAATGGAATAAGCTTCCCTGTTGGCTTTGTGGTAAGTCGGGACATACATCTAATTGATGTCCAATAGGCGAAGAATCAAAGAAGAACAGAGACAAGAAAAATTAGCCTCTAAGCAGACAAGACAAAGCTGTCAAAATAGAGACCCAAATACAATGTAGAAAGTGTGGGTCTAAAAATCATGACACAAATCGCTGCCCAAATATTTCAATCACAGAACGTCTACAGCAGCAACAACTAGAAGAGTCATCTAGTGACTCCTTCAGCTCTTCATCAGACTCATCTAGTGAAGATTTGCATGCACATATGCAAGCTTGTGCATGCTCAGACTCAGAAAATTGTGCATGTCCTTATGATTATGATTTTGATTTTTACAATGAATCCTCTATTGAGGAAACACACATAGCACCACCAAAGGAGAAGGTGTTGATGGCCGCAACCGAAGAAGAAGAATTCAAGATTCCTTCTCAAATCCGAGCAATGGAAGAAGGTGAGCAATGGAAGAAGGTGATATGAAGGAAAGACTTACTGCAACTTTCATGGATCAGCGACGTTTGTGAAATTGAGGTATCTACATAGTGAGAAATTGATTCGTAAAGGTTAAAATTATTAAATTTAATGGATTTTCTTATCTTCAAACTTTATTTTTTAAAAATTGTTATGTATTTAAATTTTATTATTTTTGTTTAATATTAAAATTAGTAATAAAATTGTCAAATATCCCATTTCCAATCAAAATTTATAATTAATTTATTTTTATTTTTTTTAATTTCAATTTAAAATAAATATTTTAAAATGATAAAAAATAAAAATAATTTAAAATATTAAAATTATTTAATATAAATATTTTATTTAAAGAATCTGTAACTTTATTGAAAATATGAAAAAATAATTTTATTATATAGGTTTTTCCTATTATTTAATAATTAATATATATTTTATATCTAAACATGTTATGGGAATTAAAGTTGTGATAAGTTGTACAATAGGGGTGAATGATATTTAATACTTTATAAAATAAATTAATTTAAATTATTACATAGAATATCATATGGATTTATTTTAATTGAAATTTAAAAATTTTAATAATTAGTAAAAATATTAATAAATATTTATTTATATTAAATCATAAAAAATATTCATTTAACATAAATAATTTTTATGTAAACATTAAAAATTTAATATAAAATTAATAATATAATTATAAGAATAAATCATTCATAAAAATTGAAAATTTAATAATAATTATATTTAAATAATATAAACTAATATAATAGATAATATCATTCATAAAATTGATTTTTTTATATATATTTTATATTAATATGCACCACACACTAATTTAATGTATGAACTTAAATAGAACTCAACGCATTTTGTATTTCAGATAAATCTCATACAAGAGTTAATTAGCAGCATTCATCATTCATCACACAGTCAAATAAAACATATTCCCTTAATAATCAATCAAATATATTTATTTATTTCACAAGCCCACATCCACCTCAACTTTATGGAGAAACATCCACCTGACTATATATAAAATTATCTATATATATATATATAAAAAAAACCAACCAGATATTTTGAAATTCCTACCCTGATAGCCAAACCCTGGTTTTTATGTAGTTCATCTTTAATCCTACTTTCTTTACCTGTTCAAACCTTTCTTCCCTTTGCGTCTAGATTCACGCGAACCTTCTTCGGATAACAATTGAAAGAGAATTAGACTTCAGTAAATGCCTGAATTATAATTTCACAACATTGGGATTCAAAGGAGAGAATCATAGCGAGGAGTGGGAAGAAATTTCTGTGAGAGATCATGGAATATTAAGGTAGAGTGTTGTTTATTTGACAAAAGACAAAAAGGTTCCACCAACTATACCAAGTACGCAAAACCTTATCATTTTCAGGATGTCGGAAGCCAATTGAACCATATAAATATTTAATGGGATAGAATAAAAATTGATGGGTCAATTAGTATTATTTGGAAGTATGTTAGAAAATAAGATTAGCAAGTGGTTAGAAGAAAAAGATAAGTGTGTTAAAAGGGCAAGCAGGAGCAGATTTTAGATGTAAACATTGTATAGTTGATCATTGTATAACTTTAAGGCGCATCATTGAAAAAGTTTGAGAGAAAAAAGAAGTTTTTTGTTGCTTTGTTGATTTCAAAAAAGTGTTTTGACTCAGTTCCTAGGGATAAGCTTTGGCAAATAATGAAGGAACTTGGGGTTCCTAAACATTTGAGAGTAGCTGTGCATAAGTTGTATGAAGAGGTCAAACTCAAAATTAGAACTTCAACAGGTATTTCTGAAAGTTTTAGAAGTGATATCGGGGTCAAGCAAGGTTGCCCATTGTCTCCGACCCTTTTTGGTTTATAGATCGACAAGCTTGAGGAGTGGTTAATTTCGCAAGGGGGTGATGGTATCTATTTGGGCAAGTTTGATATAAGGCTTCTTTTGTACGCAGATGACCTTATTTTGATTGCTAAATTTGCTCTTGGTTTGCAAGATCACTTACTATCCCTTTAGCATTTTTGTAGAAGTGTAGGGATGCAAGTGAATATCAACAAAATGAAAGTAGTGTTTTTCTCTAAGAAAAGAAAACATAACCGGCATAAGCTCTACTTTGAAGGCAACATTCTGGAAGAAGTTGCAGATTACAAATACCTCAGAATTGACTTCAACAAAAATCTATGTTGGGATGGTTGTAGAAAGAAAAAAACTTTGGGGGGTTGGAAAGCATTTTATGCTTTTCAAAATAGGTGTAGAGAGGCAAAGTTATGGGACTAAAAAACCACTCAAATTCTTTTTGGACTTCTAGTTATTCCGATGATTCTCTATGGTTGTGAACTATGGACCAGCAGTACATCCGACATGTAGTGGAGACAAATTGAGAAAATTCAGAAACATTGATTACAAACAAATTCAAGATTAAAAGTGCAGTTCCTTATGCTATCTTGTTAGGTGAAACAGGGGTTGCCCCTATTGAAGCAGTTGCTATGGTGCGAGTCATAAGGTATATAAAAAAAATGAACAAATGAAAGAGGGTAGATGACCTAAGGTTTTCTTTAATGATAGATTATGCAACAGGAAAAAAACTTGGATGAAGCAAAATAACGAAAGGTTTAGTAAATGGGGTATTTGATTGAACGCGTGTCCCATAAATAACAAAGAGATACAAACTTTTGTTATGGATAAGTTCCACAAGCATACTTGGGATAAGGAGCTAGGAAGACAGAAAAAATACTATATTGAAGTGTTTAATCACATTCATAGTCATCAACCAAAAGCATACATAGAGGTCAATATCTCTTGGAGAGCCAAAATTATTATTGTTCAATTAAGGACTAATTCTCATCAACACTATTGTGAAACAAAGTGCTGGAAAAAGGCAAAAGAAGTGTGGGAGGAAAGAGTATGCATTTTTTGTTCTTTTGGAAAAAGTGGAAATAGAAAAATATTTCATTTTATAATGTGAGGTCTTCAAAGGCAACACGGAAAGTTATGTAGATATGTTGGCAGCTAGCACTTGGGATAATCTATTTAGCGAGGGGTTTGTCAAGAAGCTGAGAGCATTTATTGTGAAGCTTCACAGAGAAAGAGTTGAATACATCAAGCAAATGAAGAAGCAATCTGTCTCATAGACTATCTTTAGCCTCTTAAACTTTAAAATAATTTCATTCTTCTTCTTTATATATAGTGTTATGTATTAAATATATTAAAAATAAATATTTAAATTAAAATGTTCTCTAAAATGATGGTTCAATCTCAAAATCATTAAGATAATTAAACCAACTATTAAGATAATTAAATCAACCAAGATATTTTGAAATGCCTACCCTGGTTGCCAAACCCTTTTACCGTGGTTTTTATTTAGTTCTTCTTTAATCATACTTTCTTTACTTGGATCCAACCTTTCTCCCCTTTATAATTTCACAACGTTGGGATTCTGAGGAGGGAATCATAGCGAGGAATGGGCAGAAATTCCTGTGAAATCTTGGAGGATTAAGGTGGTAGAATCCGATCTATTTGAGTTTTGATTCCATTCCATAATTATAGTTGAGAATGGCATCATCGTCAGACTTGGCGCTGTTAAAAGAGCTGGATGATCTGAACACGCTGGAGAAAGAGGTGAACCAGGCGCTTCAATGTGCATCCAAGGGCACCCTCACCCCTCCCAAGCCCATATCGTTGGCGTCGCTTCCTCTCCCGCAAACCCCGCTTACAGAGAAGGCCACTGCCTACGCTAAATCGTGGCTCGACTCCATCGTCTTCGTCCACAGCATGCGAGCATACTATTTGGGTTCGGCCATAGCGACGGCGAATTTCCCTCATTGGAATTGGGATCCGGAGATGTTCTATTTGGCATCGATGCTCCACGACCTGGGTTTCACATCCGTGGCCATGAAACAGACACCGCTTTCCTTTGAATTCCACGGAGGGGTGCTCGCTCGGGAATTTCTGCTTCGCGAAGGAGCGCCGGCGCGACTGAGCGATAACGTGGCGGAGGCCGTTATCAGGCACCGGGACAACATATGCGCGACCTTCGGGCACTCGCCGGAGAGTGCGATGCTCATCTTCGGGACCCACCTAGATGTGTACGGCGCCTTCAGCCCTCTCATCCACGCGGACACAGTGGAGGAGGTGGTGAATGGCTATCCCAGAAATAATTTCTGCAATGAGTTTGCGGATTTGATCATTCAGGAAGTGAGGATCAAGCGCTTCTGCGCGGTGGCAGAGTTGCTGCAGGACTCCGTGTTTATCAGTAATGTGAGAAACAATCCAGTGTTTACAAAATATGATCACCCACCACTCTGACACTTAAACACCTTTGGTGTTTAAGGTTCAGGGTCCATATCTATGCGCAACAGGTTTCATCGAGTCATCGTGGGTACTTGTCAGGTATTCAGGGGTTTTTTTCCAAGTAAAAAATATATGTATGTGGGGCGGGGTTAAGACAATATTGTGTCGTTTTATTTTGGTGATTTCTAGCCTAGCATGCTATATGTATTTTCTGGAATATATATATATATATATTGTAAAGTTTATTTTATATGTTTTAATAAGAACCGTTTGTAATTATTAGTTTGAAATGCATCTCCGAAATTCAGATGTTTTTTTATAGGGAATAGGCTTGTTTGTACACATATGTAATAAGGAATCTGGAGCCCAATTTTGTCATGCAATTTTAATTGATAACTCTGCGTTCAACAATTGGGCTAAAAACACACATTGACTATGTAAGGAAGTTGCAGAGGCCAGTTTCTACTTCTGCTCGATCGTTGGATGGGAGGGACGGGCTGACAGGATATGGAAGCCATTAATCTCCAAATGGTGTTCCCTCTTCTGTTCATTCATTAAGGTTATATTTATATGTCCTAAACTGGTATGAGAACTAAGCATAATTTCAGATTTGAGGTCAAAGCTAAATGGTAATGGATACCAAACAATGAAACTGAACATGAACTTAAATATAATGCCATCGCTAACAACTTTAATGCAGCAACTCATCTTTAGTTTTTGCAAATATCTTCCAGTAGATGTTGGAAATTTTACCATACAGATTTAAAATCATCTGAAAATAGAAATATGCATTGTGATGAAGATTGAATGAAATTGCCTTCTTGAAACCCTTCGGCAGCAACGTTATCACAGGCCCAAAGAAGACCATTTTCTTGTTCAAAGGAAATTCAAAAGCATAAGTCAAAGGTGAGATACATGACTTTCAAACACTGGTTTAATGGCATTGGTAAATTCATTTGGTAAGTTGTCTCATAAATTAACACATGCTCTGGAAACATATTGTCCATGGAAAGTGATTACAATAAATCTGGTGTATTTAATTACACAAAGGAGGCAGAAGTAATGCAACAAGTTGAGGATTATGACCAGCATGATGTCAGGTAAAGGAGAATTATTTTCACAATTAATGTTGCCATTGTTTTAAGTTTTTAGAAACTGTTATGTCACTGATGTAAGTTTTCATAAACTGTTATCTTTTTAGATACTAATGCAGCCTTGTTGCAGATGTCTCTGGGTGAATATTAATGTCATCTATTTTGAGAGGCTCACAAATAGATAAACATACAACATTGAATATATATAACAGAAATGTTGTAGAGGATTGGCAAGGGCTACTGGCTTACAGGATAAAGGGCTTTGCAGTCTGATACTGCAATTCAATTTAAATTATCCTAATTTTTGCTTAAAAGAGGGAAATTTTTAGGTTTGAATTTTAGTAAGATGTTGTCATGTTATGAAGACCAGTTCCTCTGGAACAAGTTTATTCTCTCTATCATCAACTGCATAGAGACCTAATTCCCCTGGAATGAATTGTCTCATTCTCGATAATTTAATTATATACATGTTTAGTTACCTTTATTTTTAATAGATAATATATTTACAATTCCTTTTATGCTCTGTTTCTATTTTAAAACAATATTTACAGCTTTGAAATATGACCATACAGATTTTGAGTCGTCTGAAAAATAAAGAAATGCATTGTGAAGAAGATTGAATGAAACTGGCTCACTTGTAACAAGTTGATTCTCTGTATCACTTACAGAGAAAATTGAGAATTGATTGATTCCAGTGTAATGAATTATCCAATTGTATATGTAATTATGTACATATTTCTATTATGTTGATTAGTTAATAATATATTTTAACACTGTTTTACGCTCAGTTTTCCGTTTAAAACAGCTTGTTGAAATATTACCATACAGCTATAGTAGTTTACGATTACAGTTAATAGTACCATATCAACAACTAATAACAGTGAACATGGAATTGTCATACAATTTCATCATACAAAAATTGGCAGAACACAAGAGAAAATACTTATTTTATGCATAAATCTCAACCTGGCAAATGGGCTAGCAATAGAGCATTCACGGCTTGCCCATAACCATTTGATTCCAATGCCACCGCTTAACACGAAAATGTGATGATGAGAAGGGCATACCTGCTACCAATTTACTCTAAAAAAATCTCTGAGCGTATGTCTCAACATTGAAGCTAGTCAGGAAATTGAGTAACGAAGCAACTAGAAACCACGTCAACATTTAGTTGGTTTATATATATATATATATATATCATTTTTCCAAGCTCAAATCTATCTATAATTTAATCTAAATTGGTTGGAATTGCAGTTTAAAAGTATGTGTGCGCTAAATCTTTTTTTGGAAATTTGTTAAAATTAGAATGTGTGTGTGGGGACTCCAGCCATTGCCACCCAGTTCAACATACATATGGTTGTGCTGAGTTGGATAATTGTAATTAATTATATTATATATATATATATATATATATATATATATATTATTATTGTAAAGTTTATATGTTATAATAAACTATATATATATTGTGTAACTATTAGTTTGAAATATATCTATATATATCTATATATATATTTATTAAAGTTTATTTTACATGTTTTAATAAGAACAATTTGTAATTATTAGTTTGAAATGTATTTTTAAATTAAGAGGTTTTTCATAAATAATAGGTTTGTTGATTGCATGTTTGTACACATATGTAATAAGGAATCTTGCTTCCAATTTTCTGATGCAATTTTAATAGATAACTTTGCATTCAACAATGAGGTAAAAATACAAATTGAGCATGCTCAATAGAACATTGGCTCATTCATTGCTCTAACAGGACCTTGTTCCTCCTAGTCTCACTGGGTCGGTAATTTGGGAAACTTGCTTACTATACTATCAGGGGTGATATTCCTTGGCATGGACCTTGTTCCACTCAGCCCCGTTGGGTCCATAATTTGGGAAACTTGCTTGTTATACTATCAGGGGTGACATTCCTCTGCATGGACCTTGTTCCTCTCAGCCCCGTTGGGTTGATAATTTCGGAAACTTGATTATTATACTGTCAGGGATGATATTCCTATTCCTCTGCATGGAAGTTGCAGAGGTCAGTTCTACTTCTGCTCGATCCTTGGATGGGAGGGTTGAGCACACAAGATATGGAAGCCATTAATCTCCAAATGGTGTTCCCTCTTCTGTTCATTCATTAAGGTTATATTTACATGTCCTAACCTGGTATGAGAACTAAACATAACTTCAGATTTGAGCCCAAAGCCAAATGGTAATGGATACCAAAGAATGAAACTGAACATGAACTTAAATATAATTCCATCGCTCACCACTTTAATGCAACAACAAATGTCTTCTGGCAGATGTTAGTGTTGGCTTTTTTCAATACTACATTTTTTTGGAAGAGTTAGATGTTGAGAATGGTAAGTTTATGTGGGAATTGTCATAGTTATTTTTAACTTATTCTAGACTATTGTTCATAAAGATTTTTGGAGAACTGTGTGTTACTATCATTATTATGCCCAATTGTTTGGACGAACATTTCACACATCTTCAGAGACTTACAACTTATTGATGATATTAAGAGTACCAAAATTCTATAAATAAAGGATCGTGATGGAATATAGCACTTAGAAGAATTATAGCCATTATAGGAGGAAAACAATAACAATCAAGATTTTGATTTTTTATTAAAATAAAAGAATCAGATAAATAAAGAATTAAATTAAACTTATTGTTGGAAATAATACTAAGAGGGGATGGGGCAACAAATAATACTAAGACGGGGGGGGGTTGGAGGGGTGAATCAGTATTAGCAAATCAATAAATTTTTCATTTCCATAATTAGATTCATATATGCTACTTTAGTTAAGGGAACTCGCATGTACACGCAACTATGTTTAATGCAACTAGCGTATATCCAGCAAACTTATGATTCATTTAATTCATCATATGTTGATCTTTAGTCAGTGCATCAGAACATTATTAACCATATAAACAGTGACCAGGTGCAGTAAAAACATAACAGAACATCACACATAAGAGACACACATGAACACCATGATATAAGGTGGAAACCCAATGCGGGACAAAAACCACCTGTTGTTGTTTTCTTTAAAATAAGAAAAACTTGTTTACAATCTTGTATTGGCGCAGACTCATACCAGTACGCAGGCACCCACCTACAAAAGGCTACACCCTTTTCTCGTTCTTTGGCTTCTACTGGAAGGGAGCTACAACCCCCTAGCTCTTGTACTAGCCAATATATTTACTAGTACGTAGGCATCGACCTACAAAAGGCTACGACCTTCTCTTTTCTTCCAGGGACCATGTTTCATAAATTTTCACACTGGATATTCCTGAAGCACAACACCATAATATGAAGGTCACGTTTCATCTAATTTTCATGATGGACCCATCAAAAACATTGAAGCACAAAATCAATCACTACCTGCATCATCAATCTTTGAATCACCCAATCATTGAATCACTAAAACCCTGTCAACAAAACACAGTCACCAGAACACAGAGCAGAACACATAACTCTGCAACGACAACCAGATCCAATTGCAACATCAAACATCATACTTCATACTATGTACCCTTCTATGATGACACGAACGAGCGTCTATATGTGCTTTTACCAAAGTGAACCTGCGTACAGATCTGCAAATATTTACTCATAACTTTGTAGCTATCCCAGACATTAGTCATACCCAAATCATAACATTTATACAATAAAACATGTGTCAATAATTCAGATCTACTCTATCCATGATCAAACCACATAATGATAATACATCCCAAGTCTTATGATCCCAATCCATCATCCATCATCATCCACATAGGTGCATCCTTGGTTTAGATCAAGAAAAGCATCACAAACCCATAACTTGCATACTAGATCTCTCACTTAATCAAATATTCAATCCTTGCACACTTGCGCTTTGGCCTAATGATATTCTTCTCCTTATATAGGTTTAGGCCTCTCCCAATACCATGGTCCAAAACCATGTAGGACAAATACCTTGGATCCAATACATGGGGTCAATACCTCAAACCAAATACCACAGACCAAAACTTAGTTTTCCAACATGTACACGCCTTTCCTTCTGTGAAAGAGTGTGTGTACGTTATACACACCTTTCTATATAGTGAACCTGCATGTATACGCGACTTTGTCATGGTGAACCTGCGTATACCTCTCTCTGATCATTAATTCTTTTCTATTGACCTGTTGCACTATGATCTGTCATCTGAATGAGTTTCCATCAAGGACAACACCTGCATCATACATGTATCATAATGCCAACAATCTCCCCCTTTGGACTTGATGGCAACAACCACACCAAGTCATTCTCCCCCGTTGACATCAAGGGCAAAGGGTGGACCTAGATATTCTCTCCCTTGATATACATTCTATTGTTCATACTCCCCTGAGTACATGCTGAAATCTCTGATTGAGCTCTCCCTTTGTACATGTTGAGATGTACTAATCCATCCATGCTCCCCCTGAGCACATGTTGAATTCTTTGATCAAACTCCCACTTTGTACATGCTCCCCTTGAGCACATGCAGAGTCTGCAAAAATATTTTTCAAAAGGATAACATGACTCTTCAACCCGACTAAGTGAGTATGACCTTCCTATAATCAATGACTCATACACACATCAATCTCC
This sequence comes from Pinus taeda, assembly GCA_000404065.3. NCBI lineage: Eukaryota > Viridiplantae > Streptophyta > Pinopsida > Pinales > Pinaceae > Pinus > Pinus taeda. The sequence goes on along the minus strand of APFE031247084.1, from coordinate 17,929 downwards.
CAACCAAGTGGGGATACACCATTTTGACTCATCCACCCAACCAAGTGGGGATATACCAAATGTTTATACATGTCAAAACAAGAAAATTACTTTATCCATCCCATGCATAGTGGGGTAACAAAATAGGTCGTTTCATGACCTTTACATCAAACGATATACATGACTTTTATAACAAATACCAACAATCTAAACAAGACCATGATAGTCATCAGTAGCTATCATACACCATATATGATCTACACCATAAGCATTTGTCAATAGCATCTGGACCTATAACCTGCAATACCATTCTTTTGGCCAACCAACAGTAAGTAGCAAGATGTATCATTTAGCCACATAAGCATCATCACCAAAGACTTTTAACCATAATGCCAACAATGCCTTATTCGAAGCATATGCTCCCCCTGAACCTGTGCCAACCAACACATACCATGACCGAACCATATCAGACTTCTTTTCTTAAGTTTGTCCCACTGCTTTTCCTCAAACCAACATATACGCGACTGTGCAGCTTCGAACTCGCGTATGTACACGACTTGTCTTCATGCAACCTGCATATGAGATTTAGAACACTAAAATTTCATACTTTCAGCTTCCTCTGAGTCTGTCATGTCTGTATACTCTGCTATGCCACATCTTTCTGACTGTACTTCCTTCTTCTTCCATATCTTCGACCGTGATGATGTTTTCTCCTTTTGGTATGGTGCCCAAAATCTTCTCCTACATTCCTTTGCTATATGTCCAAACTTGTTAGATGCATAACATCTTACATTTTTCATATTCCTTCTGTAGTAGTCAATGGCTTTGTGACCAAACATATTGCAAGCAAAACAATATCCCTTAAAGTACTTGGAACGTGATGATCTTTCTGCGTGATGGTCTTGAACCATTCTACTTCTTCATCTAGCTGCAACATGTCCAAAATTATGACATATAAAACATTCAACATTATTCATTGGAGGAAATAACTATCTATCACTTCCACAGTTAGGAGTCAAAGATTTTCTTTGAAGACTTTCTTTCCTTGGTTGTTGACCTCTCATCTCCTTGTTGAGTATTTCAGATTTTGCATTAGAGTTCCTTGCCTCACCTTGTGAACTAGATTCACCTTCAACAGATTCATGGAAACCAAGACCCATTTTAATAGAAGGAAACCTTCGACTACTAAGAATATAATCCAAAATCTTAGTATTGTCTTGAAATTGTAATAGTTTATCCTTTTCTTCTAATTTACCTTTCAAGATATTTACCTCAACCTAATGTTGTTCTTCCTTTTCCAGATATTTCTTTTTCAAGATTTCTTCAGACTTTCTTCCTTCTTCCATTGTTTGCCTTAGTTTGAGAATCTCATTTTCTTGTTCTTCATGCTGCTCCTGCAGCAATTGACGTACTCTGAAGGCACACTCCAACTGAGATTTTAATCTAGTAACTTCTTCATTGAGGGCACTCTCCCTTTTGTTAAATAGATCTTGTTGATCTATGATTTTATCTGATGCTTCATTTGCTTGTTCATATTTAATATGAGGTGATTCAGAATTTGAATACTTGCTTCCACCTAATGGCAGGTTGTCTTGTTCCTTTGAGCTATCTTCTTCTTCTAATGTGCTTTCTTTCCCATTGTTCTACGGATCTCCTTCAAGTGATCAAGCTTCTACCAAAGGACCTCCTCTGATACCAATTGTTGGAAATAATACTTGGGGCGGGGGGGGAGGGGGTGGGGGAGGTGAATCAGTATTAGTAAATCAATAACTTTTTCATTTCCATAATTAGATTCATATACGCTACTTCAGTTAAGGGAACTCTCGTGTACACGCAACTATGTTTAATGCAACTAGCGTATATCCAGCAAACTTATGATTCCGTTAATTCATCATATGTTGATCTTTAGTCAGTGCATTAGAACAATATTAACCATTTAAACAGTAACCAGGTGTAGTAAAAATAGAACATAACATCACACATGAACACCATGATATAAGGTGGAAACCCAATATGGGACAAAAACCACCTTCTACTGTTTTCTTTAAGATAAGAAAAACCTGTTTACAATCTTTTACTGGCGCAGACTCATACCAATATGCAGGCACCCACCTGTAGAAGGCTACAACCTTCTCTCGTTCTCCAGCGTCTATTGGAAGGGAGCTACAACCCCCTAGCTCTTGTACTAGCTGATATATTTACTAGTATGTAGGCGTTGACCTACAAAAGGCTACGACCTTCTCTTTTCTTCCAGGGACCACGTTTCATAAATTTTCATACTAGATACTCTTGAAGCAAAATACCATAATCTGAAGGCCAAGTTTCATCCAATTTTCATACTGGACCCATTAACAACATTGAAGCACAAAATCAATCACTACCTGCATCATCAATCTCTAAAACACCTAATCACTGAATCACTGAAACCTTGTCAACAAAACACAGTCACCAGAACATAGAGCAAAACACAGAACTTTGCAACAACAACCAGATCCAATTGCAACTTCAAACATCATACTTCATATTGTGTATGCTACTATGATGAGTTGAACCAGCGTGTATACGTGCTTTTACCAAAGCAAACCTGCGTACAGATCTGCAAATATTTACTCATAACTTTGTAGCTATCCCAGACATCAGTCATACCCAGATCATAACATTTATACAATAAAACATGCGTCAATAATTCAGATCTAGTCTATCCATGATCAAACCATATAATGATAATACATTCCAAGCCTTTTCATCTTGATCCATCAGCCATCATCCTCCACATAGGTGTATCCTTGGTTCAGATCAAGCAAAGCATCACAAACCCATAACCTACATATTGGATCTCTCACTTCATCAAATATTCAATCCTTGCACACTTGCGCTTTGGCCTAATGATCTTCTTCTTCTTATATACGTTTAGGCCTCTCTCAATACCATGGTCCAAAACCACGTAGGACTGATACCTTGGACCCAATACCTAGGGTCAATACCTTGAACCAAATACCATGGACCAAAACTTAGTTTTCCAACATGTACATGCCTTTCCTTCTGTGAAAGTGTGCGTGTACATTATACGCACTTTTGTATATAGTGAACTTGCATGTATACGCGACTTTCTCATTGTGAACTTGCGTATACGTCTCTCTAATCATTAATTCTTTCTATTGACCTGCTACACTATGATCTGTCATCTGAGTGAGTTGCCATCAAGGACAACACCTGTATCATACTTGTACCATAATGCCAGCACTTATTTATTGTTATAAAAAATTAATAATAATAATATTTAACATTCTTATGAGAGATATTAATATAAGTTTACATATTAATATAAGGTTGTTGCAAACACCTCCTATGACATCTTGTTAAAAAATGGAAAGAAAAACGGGAATCAAGCCTACACACAGAAACTAGCAACTCACAGGTGAGAAAGCTACACTTGGAGAGTACCCTGAGAAGTACGCTCTATTCCATTAATCATCAAATCAAAATTAAATAAGTTTACATTCAATTTAGAGGGACCAAAGCTATCTCCTATAAAATAGGAGCTAAGTCTAAACTAAGACACACACACAACCATGAAACAAACTTTCTCTATTATTTTCAACTCTCTCCCTTAATGGATAAATGATTCACTTGCACACCTAACATCTCCCTAAACAATTAAAATTTAGTCTTCCCAAGAGGCTTGGTGAAGATATCAGTTGCATTTTCACAGGTGTTACAATATTCGAGAAAAAAATCTTCGGACTGAACCTTTTCTCTAACAAAATTAAATTGAGTATCTATATGTTTTTTTCCAGCTTGATCTAACTTTGGTTGTCACATTTAATCATCATAGCTTCCTTTTGTTCTCCTCCTGCATGATGAAGAAGTCTCCTCAACCAAATTGCTTCACAAGTGGTTGCACATATGTTAGGCATGGGAGCCCCCGCAACAGGTTTTGGGGCTCAAAGCCCAAGTTTTGGTCAAAGATGGTGTAGAACTCTGCGAAGTATGCGCACGGAGCACGAAGTGTACAATTGAATCATAGGGTTGTCTGCCCTAAAATATTGTAATTTAATGTAAAGTTGTGTCAGCCTACCCATGGTCTGCGGACCATGGGATTGTATAAATAGGCAAGGCTCTAAGTGTAAATATAGCTTAGCTTAGTAGAGAATAGATAGACTAGCGAAGGCATGGTTATGTTGACACCTAATCCTCAGCGATTGGGAGAATTTGAATGTGAATAGTCATCAAGAAGATGAACTGAACGATCACATCCATGTATATAACAGATAGCTACCTAATGGAATAAATGAATCAGTTTTTCTGGAGTTACTCCTGGCCTGACATGGTATCAGAGCGCAAGTCCCAGGTTCCTTTTTTTAGTGTGCCTTGTAACTCCTCTATCCTCTGTCCACTACCTTCTGCTCTCTGTCCCATAATCTGCTGTCTCTGCCTAAACGCTAGTATGTACTGTTTAACGCATGACATTCCTTGTTTTTAACGCCTGACAGTTGAATTGTGCATTTGAATTTGGAATTGCTGCATTGAATGCATTACTCCTGCGAAATGTTGTTGTGCTATGCGTATGAGAGCCGTGGATTAATGCATATGGTTAATTCCTGAATACTGGAGAACGTATGGTTAATGCCTGAACGCTGGAGAACGTATGGTTAATTCCTGAACGCTAGAGAACGTATGGTTAACGCCTGAAGGAGAACGCTGGTTAACGCCTGAAGGAGAACGCCGTGGTATCAACTGAGCAGAAGTTGCATTCTTGAGAGCCGTATGAGAGCCTGGACAGTGGTATATTTGAAACATTGTTTGACATATTTGAAACGCTGTTTAAAAATATTGAAACGTTGTTTCACTGTGGTATACGATCCAACGAATGTTTTGAAGCTGCGTGATATCTAATGTTTTAAATGCTTCCTGATACGTTTTTAATGGTATGGTGAATGGTATAAGGCGTCGTGCATTGTAGTTCACGTTAAAGTGAATATTTCATTCACCCATATTCTCTTCCAAGCCTTCACGTTAAAGTAAATAAGTCAAAGCCTCTTTGGTTTAAGTGAATTTGTATCCCTTGTTTTGAGTTTGTTATTATAAGGAATATAAGGGAAGTGTGGTGGTATATAAATTATTATGGTTACTGAGGAGTTTGGGGAAGTTGGTGCTGTAAAGATATATATATATATATATATATATATATTGATGTGGTTTTTTAAAAAGAAGAAAAGGGGAGGTGTTATGAAGGATATTTTACAGAGACATTGGAAGAAAATATAGTGCATAAAGACTTTGAAATCTTTTTACCCCTTTGAGAAAAATTTGATTGTATAGCAGCGAAAGTTTTTTCTTCATAAGAGCAAATTTTTTCCATCAGAAGTATTAGTCTATCAGCAAAAGTTTTTTTATATCACAAGAAGTAATCTTTTACAGAATGCATTCAATCATCTCTATGGTGGGAATAGTTCTTACTGGCAAGGAGAACTATCCTGATTGGCCCCGGATGATACAACACACCCTCATCTTCAATGAGTTGTTGAAAGGAGTGTGTGTCGGAGAAGGAGACAGTGACCCAGAAAAGCCTACATCAGACAAAGAGATCGCCATCTGGGAAAACAAGAATAGCAAAGCGTATGCATTAATCGCAGCATCTGTAAATAAGGAGGTGAGTCACCACATTTCATCATATTCAACTGCCTTTGAAGCTTTACAAAAGCTGAAAGAATTCTATGACTCACATTCTGCACTTAAAGTCATCCAACTTATGATTAAACTCTTCACTCTTGAACTGCAAAATAATGATCCTCTTGCTCTTGCATCTGAAATAAAGTCTATAATGCATGATATCAAATCCACTAAAGTTGAACTAGATATCTCTCTTATTGTTTTTCTCAAGGCACTTTATCCTAGATACTCCAATTATATTGAGTCTTTGCAAGCAAATGGAAATCTCAAAGATATAACCTTTGACTCTCTTGTGAAAAAGTTTGCTGAAAGAGAAAAAGCCTTTGGAAAGAAAACAACCCCTGAATCTTTTGAAGAG
>APFE031247084.1:0-11092 GCA_000404065.3 Pinus taeda | reverse complement strand
ATAGGAAACTTGAACTCATTAATTCAGATTTATGTGGTCCAATGCCTGTTTCTTTTGCAAATGGAAATAAATATATCATGACGTTTATTGATGACTACACCAGAATGTGTTGGGTTTATTTATTGAAGAACAAATCTGATGTTTTCCAAACATTTAAGAATTTTCATAAATGGATTGAAAATGATGCACAATCTCATATTGGGTCTATTTTCACTGATAATGGAAAAGAATATACATCAAATGAATTTGAACACTATCTTCGCCAACATGGGATTAAACATCAAACAACTGTGCCTTATAATCCCCAATAGGATGGTGTAGCTGAAAGAATGAATAGAACAATCTTGAATATGGTACGATCCATGATTTTTTTAAAAAATGTAAAGATAATGTTTTGGGTTGATGCTGTTCTATGTGCTGCATATATAAAGAATAGATGTCCATCTAGTGCTATAAGAAACAAGACTCCTTATGAATTGTGGTATGGACATGTTCCTTCAGTAAAACATCTCAGGATTTTTGGTTCCACCTGTTATGCTTTGATACCAAAGGTACATAGAAACAAACTTGGTGCTAGAAGTCGTAAGTGTATTTTCCTGGGGTATTCAAATACCTCCAAAGCATACCGCCTCTATGATGAAGAAAATAAAAAGTTTGTTATATCTAGAGATGTAATTGTTCTTGAATCATCCAAATCTGACAATGTTGTTGAGCGGCAACTTGATCGCTTGGATAGATTCGCAAAAATGAAATCATTTCAAGAATTTGAAAATCAGATTCCACATCTTGAAGGGGGGATTCCTATACTAGATCAACATGTGGAATCTTCTTCTGAAGAAGATTCTCCCCCGTCTGAAACTCCAACAACGGATGATGCTTTAAGTGATGTAATTGATAGAATTGGGAGACTCAATCTTGATTCACTCCCAACTCATTCAACAGAGCAGCCTGGACCATCTTAGAAAGGTCCCCCAAAGTGGCTGACAAAGACACTTGAAAGTGTTCATCCTGATGAAATTGGAAAAACAGGAACCAGAAATGCAAATCGACAAAATGGAGGTGATGTAGATGACTTTAATTCACCTATTGATATAGATGTTTCTTATGATTGTGAATTGAACTTGTCTACAGATTTTGAACCAACTTCCTTTAAAGAAACTGCTTCTCATGATGCATGGAAAGAAGCAATGCAAAAGGAGTATGATGCCCTCATAAAGAACGGCACTTGGAAGCTGGTTGATCCTCCATTCGGAACCAAACCAATTGGCTGCAAGTGGGTCTACAAAAACAAGTACAAAGCTGATGGCTCACTGGACAAGCACAAAGCTAGGCTTGTGGCAAAAGGTTTTGCACAGAAGGAAGGGGTCGATTATGAAGAAACTTTTGCTCCCACAGCAAAATGGGCCACCATCCGGACACTCTTTGCACTGGCAGCTCAGAACGGTTGGAAAGTCCATCAAATGGATGTAAAAACTGCCTTCTTGAATGGAGATCTAAAAGAAAATGTTTTTATGTCACAGCCTGAAGGATTTGCTGTGAAAGGACATGAACATAAAGTATGCAAACTTGTGAAGTCCTTGTATGGCCTCAAACAAGCACCACGAGCCTGTTATGAAAAGATAACTGAGCGTCTTTTGAAACTCAACTTCAATCATTTTGATCTTGATGATGCAACTTTATTTTTCAAGAAAGTTGGCAAAACAGTTGTATATCTTGTGGTATATGTAAGATGATCTTTTAATAACAGGGAACAATGAAATTTATATTGCATCCATAAAGAAAGAATTAGGAAAAAGTTTTGAAATGACTGATTTGGGCTATGTTGATTACTATCTTGGCATTGAAGTAACCCAACATCCAAAATCCATATTTCTTTCTCAAAAGAAATACATTGGAGATTTGTTAACCAAATTTGGCATGACAAAGTGCAATACTCTTTCTACTCCAATGGAACAAAACTTAAAGCTCACATCTATTGAAGGAAAGGAATTTGAGGATGCAACAAGGTATAGACAGCTTGTAGGAAGTCTCATCTACCTCACTACTACCTACCAAACCAGACATTTCATTTTCTGTTGGAATCCTCTCCAAGTTTATGCAAAAGCCTTGTGAAGGACATTGGTCTGCTGCAAAAGAGTTCTAAGGTACTTGAACGGAACTCAAGACCTTGGAATCAAGTATACACAGGTAGACGACTTCAGCTTGATTGGATACTCTGATTCAGACTTCGATGGAGACAAAGAAACTGTAGTATCTACTTCAGGATATGCTATGAGTCTTGGATCAGGAGCTGTCTCTTGGAGATCATGCAAATAATCAGTTCCAACAGATTCCACAACAGAAGCAGAATACGTGGCAGCAGCAGAAGCAACGAAAGAAATTGTGTGGCTCAGGAAACTTCTTGAAGATTTGCAGGTAAAACAAGTACAATCAACTCCACTCATGATTGACAACACCTCTGCAATAAACTTGGCCAAGAACCCAAAGTTCCATGATCGTACAAAGCACATCAATACTAAATATCATTTGATCCGACATCATGTTGAGGCCAAAACAATCCATCTCCGTCATTGTTCCACGAATGAGCAAATTGAAAACATCTTCACCAAAGCGCTTGGAAGAGAAAAGCTTGAAAGATTCAGAACGATGCTTGGACTCACCAACATCCCTTCAGATTAAGGGGGGGAATGTTGACACCTAATCCTCAGCGATTGGGAGAATTTGAATGTGAACAATCATCAAGAAGATGAACTGAACGATCACATTCATGTATATAACAGATAGCTACCTAATGGAATAAATGAATCAGTTTTTCTGGAGTTACTCCTGGCCTGACAGGTTAGAGCATAGAGTGGAATCTAAAGTGTACTGGGTCATAGTAGAAGGTAGAGGCTTTGCAGCTGAATGCACAGAGGCCTAGTAGAGTTCGCAGCTGAGTGTGTGGACCCCTGCAACTGAGTGTGCAAAGGCCTAGTAGAGTTTGTAGCTGAGTGCTCGAACTCCTGCAACTGAGTGCGCAGATTAGAGTCGAGTTTGTAGTTGGAATTGAAAGTTAATAAAGAGAAGTTTATTTTATGCATCCGTTCTTGAATCCTTATTTTGATGTTATACATTACATTCGCTCTATATATTTATTGTGCACACTTGATGAATACTCGTATGAATGCTTATATGTGAATTTAATCTAAGTAATCGGCTAATGGAGACTAGTTAAGGAAGACTTGGGTAAATAACACGGGTTGCGTTGCGGCTAGAACTGCGTGAAGACAGTATCATAGGGCGCGAGGTGCACGTAGCGCAGTAAGCATGGAAGTAGGACAACATACCAATCACCTCCTACCAGACATCCCTAGGGTGCGGAAACCTAGTTCTAGCACCCTCCCATACTACTTCGGGTGAGACCTCAGTCCGTGCTCTGCGGACTATTGCCGAAAGGGCCAGTAGTACCGAGATTTGCTTGGCTAAATCACTTCCAAACCTTGGTCAGGCCCCACTAAGCCAACAAATGGTTCCGTCGCCAGGACCAGGATCTACATAAGGGATGTCTGATGTCGTGCCACTGGAATCCTACAAATAGAGAACTTGAAGAGTGGTTGGATAAGAGGATTCACGAGTTCACGACACAAGAAAACATAAATCCACAAATATCTAAGGAACAATGGTTGGATCTCTACTTGTACACGAAAATCCATGATATTCTCTTTGCATCTTTTCCGTCATAGCTATATGAGTGGATCACAAAGCTAGCAGACAGGCAAGGAAGGTGTAGGCTCAACAAACCAATAGTGTGGACTCTAGAACTAGTGCGTAGACTAGAACCCTCAGAGGATAAGATAGCGCGAGCTATGGACCACTGGCTCAGCTGAATAATAGGAGGATTTATCACTGAGTTCGCACTGGACACAATCATTAGTTACAACGAGGTAGAGCGACATTTTCTCAAGGGACCGCGAGGTAAGTATATTAAATCTTTGAACACTTGGATTAATATGTTGTTATGTGAAAAGTGGGTTATGCGAATAAATTAATGTTTGGGACTACACAAAGCAGAAATATCTATAGAAGTGGGAGTAATGAAGAATTAGAAAACAGTCCCTTAATTTCACCCTCGCGGGAGAGCGAGGACGAGCTCTCGAAGGTTTCTCCGAGAAGCGCGGTCATTTTGATAAGGCAGCAGGTTCCACGGTTACCACCTCCACTCACATCGCCACCCACTTCACCTCCTTTACCCTAATCTCCACCTACTCCACCTCCACCGCTTCCATGGTTCAGTATGGTGAGTGCGATCACACTACCGGTATTCAGAGGAGTAGGGAATGAGGATCCAGACTAATTCTGGTTCGTGGTAAAAGTATTATGGGAAGCACAAGGTGTCATGGATGACAACATTAAGAAGGCTTTACATTGGTGAGAACGTTGCAGGATCGCGCATTAATGTGGTACATCAAGCACTATAACAACCACCCAAACGCAGGTTTAACAAAAATCCAGAATGTGTTGAACAGAGAATTTAGCAGGCCAAAATGAGAGACGCAATCAATAATCGAGTTTAAAGAGATCGCGATGCTTCCGGGTGAGACCCTGTGGGATCTGGACCAAAGGATAAATAGTACAATCCGTAAGGCCAATATGACGCTAATGGATGCACATCATCGTGCATGGTTTGTAGCATCTCTGACACCACACTTCAGGATGACGTTGTCACAACAGAAACTTTCTACCCAGGCCGAAGCATTAAGATGGCGATGAGATTACATGAGACCCTGATACAGGACCCTGGGTTGGGAGTTCAACATATCCACGCGAAACTACAGAATCTATGTTTGGAAATGCAAAGCTTGAAGCAGGATAAGGCACCTTGGCCAGAGCCGCATGAGGAGGTATGGTGCATAAAATGCAAAGGCTAGGGCCATGACAAGGATCACTGTCCAGTGTTCATAAACTATTTGGCAGGAGGAGGGCCAATGCCATTGAGACTAGAGGCACAGACAGGTTCGAGAGCGGCACCCACTTTATGGTTTGTGATCTGTCAAATAGGAGGGAAACACATGACGTACAATTGTCATTTGCTGCAGAAATATACACAGACACCCCAGCAATTATTTTGTAATTTCTGTAGGTCGGTAGGCCATGATGAGTGCACTTGCCACAGTTATGAGCTGATGATGGATCAGACCCCAGCCTATAGGATGCAGATCGAAACACAAACCCTCGATGCAGATGTGGGGATGGCGCACGTTGGATTTCAAGGGAGAGGTCGAGGATGAGGTGGAATGGGACTAGGAAAGGGCTGCAGACAGTTAATTTGTTACAATTATGGAGGACCAGGGCATTATGCCTACGATTGCACCAACCCAATGAGTATATCATGTTTGTATTGTGCTCAGTTTGATCATGAAACAATAGATTGTCCTACATTGATCACAAAGATGCGTGAAAAAGGGGTATTCTAGCCTCCCTCGACTCAGAATATACAAATGATGAGGTTTGAGCCGCGCAAAGAGGACCTGAATGTAAACATGATGCTCAAAAGCAGCACGACAACGGGAGAAGGTACGGGGAATCAGCGAAAGGAAAGTACATGGGTTCGTAAGGCCCCTACAAAGGAACTCAAGTTTGACTTAGAATGTGAAAAGGAGACATTCATGGAAGCTAAGAAGAGCTTCATGGAGGCCTCCACTTCAAGTAGTAAGGATCAACCAGAGCCAGGAATGGATCCTTCAATGCTCACTACCTTTCTGGAGACATGCACGAAATTGCTGCGCGACAACAAGGCAGTTAAAGAACTATAGGAACTGATCACTAGGTGTGTGGGGTCAGGAGAACCACGCGTCATCCAAAAATTGGGGAAGCATGCATTGCGCACAAGAAGGGAAATGAGGTTGACTGCATAGATTGGGGAATATGAAATGGATCAGGTAATCCTAGATCTGGGTTCGGTCGCAAATGTATTACCGAAGCAAACATCAGAATGCATGGGAAGGCCCACATTACAATGGTCCCCTATTCAATTATGAATGGCGAACCAACAGAAGATTTTTCCCATGGGGAGGTTTCAAGGGATAACAGATGATGTTGAAGGCGTGCTCAGGCGGATTTTGAAGTAATAGAGATTGTCAATGACATCCTGCATTGTTAGGAATAGACTGGGCCACTGATATGAATAGTCATTAATATGAAGAAGCACAAAATGATCTTTGAGAAAAAGTCACTACTTGTAGTAGTCCCACTGGACCCAACCGAAGGAGCACGCTACATTGAACCAGTGTGCAATGATGAAAGTGATGATGATATTGATTGTATTTACAAGATAACGGTGTGAGACTAGGATTGTTTGAACCTAACTGCAGGTGGGAGGATATTGTGGGAGCACGAAAGCTCCTACACTCGGATTCAGACGAAGAAGTAGAGCGATGGCATAATCAGTTGCACAAAGTGACAATGCTAAATTGCAACATGATGGTTAGATCACTATGTTGCATGACAAAAGAGGCAAGAGAGATGCCGACATATGATGGATTTAAAATGATGGATGAATTATTGAGCAAATTTTAAAGAACCGGAATAACAGCAATTCGATGTGTTGAAATGGGCGTTGCATGCAACACCCGCACGATGGTGGGGTACACATCAAGGAAACTTTGAGGACTGACGCAGATGTAGAGGGATGATGTGCCTATGGTTTAGGAGCCCCCAGATTCAAACAAGAGCCAGGAAGCAAGGATGGAGCAACTTGTGTGCCCACCTGTGTCGATGGGTACATACGTGTGCTAAGTAGCCCACTCAAGCACACCCCAAACTAAGGATCGAAAATTGGAAAAGGATGCAGCAGCAGGAAAGGCGACACACACCACAAACATTCTACGTGGAAGCATTCAATAAGGTATGCAGAGTCTTGAATAGGGTTCACTTGGCGAGACAAATGGATTGGGACCTGTGCGTGCTAGCGATTTGATGGGCCTATAGGACCATGTGTAAAAACTTGAGCATGGAAACAAGTCTGAAGTTGAGGATCAGAGTCGAGACCATAGTTTTGGAGGAAAGGAATCCTCACGCAATAATTCCCACAGTTGGGACAGTACGTGAGGACTAGGATGAAGGAATTATGCAGCTACGCGAGGAAAAACATATGTAGATTCAAGAAGTTGTTCGGTGAGGGAACCTTAAACTTCGTGAACTCGAAGAAGATCGGGTACGAATGAGGAAGAAAAGCATGTTAATGGATGCGAAGATCAAAAAACTGAAAAACAAAATCGCGCAAGCATGTTGCATTGATAAACTAAGAATAATAGGACAAGTTATGGGCAGCCATACTACTGCGTTTGATGATTGTCATCGAGCATTTGTGACTCTGCTACCATGGCTACGACTACACCTTACCAGACAAAGTAACCAGGAGAGCGCACTGCATAAGGAAGAACATGTGGTGCTAACTGTCGCAAGGATAATTGAGGAGTGCCCATAGACTAGGCTGGAAGGTGAATTGAAGTCTCGCACAAGTGGTGCAACCACCTGAATAGCTGGAGGGATCATAGTCTTAGCGCTCCAAATAGTTGAAAGAGAGTGCGGGACTATAAAAGAGTCTATGGGGGAGCTATGCGGTAAAGAGGTTGCGTGCAGGATCGACATGTCACAGGGGTCACACCCACGCAGAGGGGGCTGCACTGCTGCGTAGGTAGGCTGGGAAGTGACTGTTGGTGTCACTGTTCATGACAAGATGTCCAATTTAAGACAAAGAGGAGTGGATGGCGGGCAATTAAGACACGAAGCCAAAACTAGATTTGGGACAATCTGCTACCAAGAATGCATTAATGACTCAGAAATGGGGGGAAGGGTCAAATTCAAATTTGAAAGATGCTATAAAACTAGCAAAGCTGGCCATGAGACAACACTTGTGTGTTTGAGAGTTTAGCTGTTACAGAGAACCCACAACATTGAGTGCCCAATGGTGTTTAAGCCCCCAAAGTCGCGAACAACTACAGACATCTCGAACGAGATGTCAACTACCAAGAGAGGTATGGATTTTGTTGAAAGTACTGGTAAGGAAGCCGCGTAGATCCCTACGCTGCAGGTGGGGGATGCACTGCAAATTCCAAAATCACCCTGGATGCCAAGGCCCAAGACGGATCCATAGGCAATAGAACCAATCCGCATGTCCCCACAAAATCTGCGGTTTGGTATACTCTCTATGGAAGACAAGGGCAAGATTGTTAATCTTGAGACATATGATGAGGAAGAGGAACTCCAGCCTTTTGTAGAGGAGATAGAGGCAAATGAATAAATGGAAGAAGACATCCAGTTGGTGCGTGCTGCAGCGAAACTGCCCAAGTATGTCCCTGTGGGGACAGGGAAAGAAAAAGTACCCAAAGATTTGGATGTTGCTAAGAGCGCACTCCAAACCCTGCTCCTTCCAGATGGAATTCTATTTGAAGGTTTGGTTCTAGGGCGTGTGCCCACAATGAAATTTGAAGATTGGGACCTCGCAGATAGCGAAAAGTTCCCACATTTGGAGACTAGCAAACTCATGAAGCAGAGCAAGGAGGGGTACGTTACAATGTTAGAACTACAGAAATGGTTGCGTGGTGTGAAGAAGGCCAGGCTACTCCACCTACTATGGATTATGCATTTTCACCAGCACCGATTACGATATTTGTCATCAGGAAACTACTTTTCCTGATACACAATGGGTAACTGTGGCTGGAGGAGCCCATTCCCATCACAACGAAGCTTATTCATAGGATTTCTCGGCTTCCCTGTCAAGGAAGGGACCGCGCAGAAATAGCTGGAAAAGGTGGAGATTTGGCGCTCACAGAGGCCACGAAGAAGAAATACAAGTTGGGAAAGGAGTAGAGAGGCTACGTAATTAGTAGCATTCCAAACAAAGGGGTGTGCGTAGCCACCTAGCTGCTGGACGGGAAGGTGATGAGAAAATGTTGCGGCAGCGAGGTACCAGCGATGGTCGTCACGCTGGCTGAACAATGTGTGGAGGGGGTCCAATTCAACTGGGTCGCCTTCCTTTGTGAAGAATTCCTCACCAACTGCAAGGAAGTCTAGGAGCAGGGCAAGACCTTCCACTACACGTGGTTGCTCTTGTCCATCGTATTGGTGTCATGGGAACTGATTGAGGACAGTCAGTTCCCTCCTCTTGAATAGGACTTGCCAAAGGCTGCAAAATATGTGTCACTCTGGGCTACGAAGGATGCCACATGGATCTGAAAGACTAAGATCTTTCGGGTGCTCAAGGAGGCAAGCATCTAGATTTGGATTAATAGAAGGCCGCACCTATCCCCCACGGTGTACGACAGTCTACGGAGCTTTGCAGACTTCAAGGTGGATATGCACAATGTGTATATTAAGGCGTGCAAAGATCTGGTGCAGAACTAGACCAAACTTCCTTTCATTGCGATTGATGATGCCATCTTCGTTGTGCTTGACTCATGGCCAGCCGAATGGCGCACCCCAGATCTGGTGGTGCACGATAAGATAGTGGTACAAAAACAGAAGGATGCCACCAAGTTGTTGGCTTAGTAGAAGTGGAATGAGAAGTTGGCCGAGGACGTAAGGGATTTCCGCAAGTCAGCGAAGGCTGCCGTAGAGAAGACCAAGGGTTTCGAAAAAGCAGCAACAACACAGGCAACTGGGGCCACCATGACATGGGAAGAAGGGGGCCCAGACTTGACCATGGGATAGGGAATAGAAGACAGAGCAGAAGGCATGGATCCAAGCCCAACATCTACACAACTGAAATGGCCGCATGGTATGGAACGAGTAAGCCCATAGAAGAAGACCAAGGCTTCCAAACTAGATAGTGAACCTATTACACTAACAAAGGGTGACCTCTATGACATTGGTGACATAGTTCGCGAGGTCACCAGGGAAGTGCTCCAGGAAGCGATGATGGAGTAGCAGAATTTGTTAGGGGCCCTTAGCGCACAACTGCAGCAACTTCAGGTGCGGTCCCCATAGGAGGGAACAGTAGTCGCCTATGGTGCCGCAGGTACATCGGCAATGGAGCAGTTACTGCGGGCCAAGATGGCTAACACTATTGCAGTGCCAGAAGGAGCACTAGTAGTGGACAACATGGAGGATAGAGTTGTGGTGTTATGAAACCAGCTCAAGAAAAAGATAGAAAAGATAGATCAACGCCTTAAAATTCAGCCTCTTTGAGGGCGCAACCTCCTTTACATTACATAAATGAAAAATTCTTGGATTATTCAAATGGAAAAACCTCCTTTCTATATATAGGATTCTAAGGAGTCACAATATAACCCAGCCAACCTAACAATAATAATATAAAGCCACAAAAATAACAATAGAGGGATTCTATGGGGCACAATAATAACAATACAGGGACAATAGGGGCACAACAATTTTAATAAGGGGTACAAATACAATAGTAATGGGGTAATCACTAGTATTATAGGGACCCAACATGCCCCTCTCCTTCAAAAAAGTGTTGTCCTCAACGGTTGAGTAGTCCTGGATGCTTTTGTATAAAATTCTCATCCTCCCATGTGGAATCTTCAACAAATAAGTTCTTCCACTTGACAAGATACTTTGAAATTGATCGATTTCGTAGTTGTTGATTTCTTGTTTCTGTGACTGCTTCTGGTTCTAATATAATTTTTTCCTTCCTCGTCAAGTTCTCGCAATATTTTTTGAACTGGGAGTTTATCGCCTATAACCTTCTTTAAACATGAAACATGGAAAATTGGGTGTAATCGAGAAGCTGCAGGAAGCTCCGATTTGTATGCCATAGTACCAATCTTTTGCAACACCTTGTACGGACCATAATACTTTGGTGATAATTTATTATCCTTCTTAGCTTGCTTGAGGGACATTTTCTTATATGGCTGTAGCCGTAGGAATACCCAATCACCTTCCTCAAAACTTGTTTTGTTGCGATGTTGATCTGCCTGTTGTTTCATTCTATTCTGTGCCAACACGAGGTTATCCTTTAAGAGTTGGAGGACTTGTTGTTGATGTTCGATGTGATGTTCCACTGCTTAAATCTTAGAATTTTCACTTAAATATGATTTGATGGATGGTGGCTAATACCCATAAAGTGCCATAAATGTGGTCATTTTTGTTG
>APFE031247075.1:282000-334275 GCA_000404065.3 Pinus taeda | reverse complement strand
CAGAGATTGTGTGCAGTGGAGGATCATGTTACTTTCGTACATTCCAACGGAGGATCAGGATGCTGATATTCTGACGAAGGCTCTCACCAGGGGCAAATTCGAGTACCACCGAGGCAGGATAGGGGTTGCTGATAATCCATATCTTGTCGAGAGGGAGTGTTGAGATTGCAACAAGATGATGGAGCTTAGTGAAAAGAGTCGCCTTCAATAAGTGGGCCCGCAGGCTATTTTTGGCGCAAGTCTATTTTTAGACTATGTCTATTTTTAGACATATGGATCATGTCTATGGATTGCAGGTTGCTGTTTATGGATGATTGATCAAGTTGGAAAATAGATGGACTTCTATTTTTAGACCACAGCGGAGTGACTGCTCAGTCTAAATATAGAACAGTCAAATATTATTAGCTCATAATAATATTTAGACTATAAACTTTGTCTTATTCTCTTGGAGCACTTCAGAATGAGCTACGGATGTTGTACATGCAGATCCCAGAAGGAAATACGTGGTTACCTATGGGATGACTAATATTTGCATGCAGGACTTCAGTTAGAACTCAAGTGAGTTGAGTTTAGTGGACTGGAGGTGCAGTTGATGGAGTTGTGTTCAGTTTAGCTTTGTTAAACTGGTTGTATTGAGTCTAACTGGAAAATAGACTAGAGATGAGTTGGGTGGATTAGTTATTAATTAATTCACAAGTTATTAACTCATAATACAACTAATGAATACATCAGTTAACTCAGTTGCATGTCAGTGCATGTTCAGTTCAGCAGGGACAGGTGTTAGAGAATCAGATTGCTATCAGTTGTGACTATAGTTGTGCATCATATCTTGCACAATCAAGGGATTGAGTATGCCAATGAGTTTGCCCATGTATTTTCCCACATTGTAGCTTGTGCTCATGTGATTTAGCCAAGGAAATACGTGGTTGCCTTGGAATCATCATCAGTTCTCATGCAGGTATTGAGCAACAGAGGCAGGCAAGCAGCAAAGGAGATTTGAGCCAGTGATTGATTCAGATCTGAGCTGTATTGTGTGTAACAGAGGTGGAGATACTTGTGAGAAGTATTATGCTGTGTAATGTTACATCACTAAATCATTAATATACAGATAGTTGGGGTTTTTAGCGAGATGCTTTCCCCGGGATACATACTGTGTTAATGTGTGAATGCTCTTGATGTTTTATTGTTATTGATGCTGCTATAATGATGATCAACGTAGAGGAGCTTATGTATTGTGTATGTTTTCCGCAATAGTACATGATCAGGATAATCTCTGTTGAATATGTGTTAAATTATTCAAAATTTCTACACTGAGTGATGATGCCCCTACTGTTCCTAAACCTGTAGCTTCTTCCTGTGCAGATCAAATGAGAATATCAATACCCTCATGTTCTTCTACTTTGTAGATGGTAGTTTTTACTTTTTTTTTTTCATATTTGTACTGCCATAACTTTTTCTCCTTTATCCATTTGTAGGCTTGTTTGGAGATGAGCATATTCTGAGTCTCAAGATTTTTAATCTACTTGCTCAATTTCTTATTCTCCTTGAGTATGTTGTTGTTGTTTTCTTTATACATTTTTTTTTCCTTTTCAAGTGTATTTCCATGATCTTGCTGTCTTCCACCTCACTTGTCAACTCTGCTATTTTTTTAAAGATATTCTTCATTGTGCAATTCTTTAGATTCTTCCCTTACCTCTTTGGCATATGAATGAGATGAGGTGGATCCTACCCAAGCATCCTCAAAATATGGGTCTTTCTCTATGGGTTCTTCTAAGACTTCCTCTAATATTTTTATAATCTCATCAATTTGATTTGATGTTTGTGGAGGTTCAGTTTCAATAATTTCAATTTCTGGATCTTCTCTTTCATTTCTTGGTTCTTCTTGTGATTTTTTCTAGACCTCCTAGGAATGGACAAAAAGGATTTTTCTTTCTCTATCATAGTATCATCTTGCTTCTTCTTCAATATTTTCCTAGGATACAAAGGAGAATAAATAATACTTCTTGTGACATGTAACTATTCAAACTTCTCCTCATTCCCTGTTAGTTTTTCTTCAAGGTGATGTTTAGCCAAAAACTCCTTCCAAAGTATCCCTTTGTTCCTTACTTAATACTCAACAAGTATCTTAATTAAACCATAATGATAGATATTGGCTTCTTTAGCTGATTTGTTTGGTTTTTGACATTTTCTATAATTTTAGTTAAACTCTTTGAAAAGAGGTAAGGTAAGTTGATTTTGCAATCTCCTTTTATATGTTGAAGCAATTTAATATGATAGAGATATACCACACTATACCGATTATCACAAGTGAATTACTTCTGGACAATCAAAACTAATTCTGACCATGGTTCTCTGAGCCAATCTCTTTGAATCCCTTTTTTCCTGTTAAAGGATCCCTTCCTTTTTTTTCCCAAGAAAAAAGGTCCATCCCTTTTCCTTAAAATGCAGACTCTTATGATACTCTTCTCCAATCAAAGGAATGCCCAATGCTTGAGAAAGAAAGGTTGGGTTTAATGGTATAGAAAGTTTACCAACACTAGTTTGTACATGTTCAAAATTCTCTATGAAATTTTTGTAGTAGCTACAACCACCCTCCAAAATTTTTCCTTAGCTTCGTTTGGGAGCCTTAGTACCAACTTTTCAGAACACCTTGTCTGGCTTCGTCAAGTACACAAGCTTTAGTGTTTTCTTTGCACAAAGGCAACCTTTCGATCATAGATCGATGCATTCCCCTCATAGGCTGATCACCCGGACTTGATCCAACTACACGCTGAGCAACTCCCCCAAGAAATTGCGCAATTATAGAAGGAAACCAGCCTTCCCTCTAGAATTTGCGCAATCCTGATCAGAAGTCTGCTGGGCTCTAGAATTGCGCAATTCTGGTATTCAACGCTCAAAGTGAAAATTGCGCAATTTTCCCCAGTAGGGATGCTCAAACTAGAATTTTCACAAATTTGGGCAACAGTCAGCTACTCTGCCTAGAAATTTCGCAAATCTCCTGGGCAGCCAACCCAGCTCCTAGCCAGAAATGCACATTTTCTCTCAGTAGTCGAGCAGTCTCTTGCATGTGCAACTGAGTTGACCGGTTCCCTCTAGGATCGAGAAAAACTGACTTGCATGAATGGGCTTCTTCTCCCAAGGCAGCATGCAAAGGAATCCCTTGTTTCAAGGTTCTATTTTTAGTAGTTGGAGGTTACATGCAAGGATCATTTCAAAACCTTCCACTAAGTATCGCTTTCCCTAGATTTGTGGCATGCGCATCACAATCTTGATGTTATCAAAACTCATCAACTTAACATTGCAGAGCTCATTCCTCACATCAACCTTGTAGCTCTTACATCCCACATTGCATCTAGGAGCTGTTGACACATTCGACTCAGCTGTTTTGGGGTAAGCATACTTTCCATTACTTGTGTTGCATTTCTAGCGATTTTTGTTTTTCGCTTCGTATGAATGCTGTCTACTTGATTTTAGTGAGCGCTTTCTATCATTTTGATAGATATCAGCTTGCACTAGCACCATTTCAATTTTTGTTTCTATCTCACTATTGTGGCATGCATGAAACTAATTTTCACGAACAGTCACTGATTCGACGACTCGCCTCACCCACATGCTTGTTGTTCTGTTTTATGAATCTGTCATTCATTGTTTGCATGCATGATCATTCACTTATGCTTACACTCAGTATCACCATGCACTCACACTCACATTCACGTTCAGTTGCCCGTCAATGAGTCTAGGCGACCTCAGCCTAGACTCTGCCTTCACTAAGATAACATTGAGCAATCTAGGGAAGGAAGGCTCTGTCTTCCTCTCTAGAAATGCACATTTCTACCCAAGCACTATCCTCCAGGGCTGTTTTGCACATTTATGAGGGATAGTGACTGCTGGCCCAGAAAATTGTGCAATGCAGTCACTGAGCCTATAGCCATTGCTAGCTGAGATTGCGGATTACACAATTCCAGTAGTCAATAGCCAAACTGGACTGTGCATTGCATAGTGGCTTATGTATTGAGTTTTGTATAATTTCATGATGAGGCATTTTGGATTGGAGAGCTAATTTGAAGAACCTGTTCTACTACTATTTTGCTATTCAATAATGTGGATGTGTGACTAAGTTTAAGCTTCTGATATCAATCTTGAAGTGTGTAAAGCAAGGGTGGAGGGCCCCCATTCCAAGCTAAGCACACTTCTTTGTTTAAACTAGTTTAATTTTCCATAATCTGGTTATTGTAGAACTTGTTTACATGCTTTGTTTCAGATTGGTTTATGGTTAATGTGTGGTGATTTATTTCATTAGATATTAGTTTATTCATCACTTTAGTAAGCTGGAAAAACGAAGTGTTCAAGTTGAGCACTCCTTCTGTTAATTTGGTGAATTGTAACTAGTTTTCTTTGATTACATATAAGCAGCTTTCTTATGTATTTTTTGCATTATGGTGAATGAATTATGATGGAACATACCAAAGGTCTCTTAAGTTAGGAGCCTCAAGTAATAATTGAGGAAGAATTGAACCTCTTAAGTTAAGAGCCATTTTAGCTTTCCCTCTTTACAAAGTGAATTGGAATTGTAATATGCACTTCTTTAGTTTTTGAAAAACTTATCTTTCAAGTTTGATTACATCTGATATTCATATATAGTGGACTTGCCTTTAAGTAATACCAACCCAGATTGATAAGGAATATTTGTGTTAATTTGTGTGAATAAATTAACTCAACAAATACATCACAAGCTGGAAAGCAAGTTAGCTGGCAATCCAAAGTGATGGTTAAACCAACAACACATTTCAGAAAGATTCATACATACTCATACATAATAGTCCATACATGCATGCGTAAGAAAGCAAATACATATGCCACTTAGAGGAAACAAGATAGCTAGGATACAATACAACATATGCATGAAACATGTTGGCTCTTATTATGTAAAGAAGTGTAAGTTCCACTCATACAATACATCCATGTCCAACCACTAGTTCTAATAGTGGAACGTTATAGCCACATCCGCCTGCTCCTCC
This sequence comes from Pinus taeda, assembly GCA_000404065.3. Classification (NCBI taxonomy): domain Eukaryota; kingdom Viridiplantae; phylum Streptophyta; class Pinopsida; order Pinales; family Pinaceae; genus Pinus; species Pinus taeda. Next base: position 329,257 of record APFE031247075.1, on the reverse strand, counting down.
AAAAAGATGTGTTAGCTCCGTGCAGTGGAGAAGCCAAGGCACATTATAATACTGTCCAAGCTCTCTCCAAGATAGTCTTATCAGAAGCTTGGCTGACCAAAAGCCTATACAATGAGTTATGAGGGACTATTTACAGCAAAGGGTGGGGTGACCCTTGACATTCACCTTTGTGACAGTTCAACTACCCTCATGACTCTTCATCTACTCTATGACTGTTACATCCAACTATTGACACTTGACTCAAACTTGACAAGGCATACATTACAATGCACATGTACTCATGTGAGACAACATGGCTTGAGCAAGCCAAGCAAGACATCACTGACACTTAGTCTGTTGTGATGAGACCAACTCTTCGACATGCTTGTGATGGTGAAGGTGGTGAGATGATGCCAAGCTTGGTTATCCATGATGGTGTGCATGCACTCCATTGTGACCTCTTGCTAAAGCGAACTCTTGCCTTTGCTGCAACTAGGTGCATTGGTATGGTTCCTCCATCTAACTTGTTTGCTAGCATGTGCATGGTCTTTGGGTGCAGATGAAATAGCAACACATTGATGCATAATGTCTATGTTGATCTTCTAGTGTGTGTTGGTAGTCATGCGCATCAACTGTTAACTACATGTTCAACTCCAGTCAAAATTACTTCTTGTCTTCGCCTTGGTGAGTGTGCTGAATGGGTTGGATTGCATGCGTGTGCATAATGACATGCATGTTGTTGAATCCCTTACATGTGATCAACAACACTGCTCACCATGTTTGCTCCGTGCCAGCTACTGGGATAAATCTATAACTTTTACGGGCATAGTTTCATCCGTAAGTGCATGTTGCACCCCCTGTTGTTCCTATTACTACTGCAACTCATTCGTCTGTCTATATAGCTTCATGTTCTTCCTTAAGTTGTTGCTTCAACACATGCAACTCCTTCTTTGTTCCATTCTTTGTCTTCAATCAATCTTCATGTTCATAGCCTGAGTCTCTAAAGTTGCTTTCATCATCAGTGGATCTGCTGGAGCTCACAACTTTGTTCTGCCTCTGTGTTGTCAACAACCTTCCTCTTGCATTTGTTGCATTCGATATGCTGCCTTCAGCTGTTTTTTATGATGTTTCTCGCTATGATGTTGTTGTTGTTATATCTTGATGTCCTTGTCTATGAAAAACTTGATGTCTCCATGGGTAGGAAAGTTCATAGACACTTAATCAACTACATCCCCAAGTGTGCTCTGAACAGTGTCTTCATCTTTGCTCTTCTGGAAACCATTGTACCTGTAATGTTGAGAGGCAGATGAACACCTACAATACCTGGAGACATGGCAACACTCATGGCAAGCAATCTGTCAGTCGAAAACCAAAATGAACTTGAGAACTGACTTGCAACATACCTGTGTGATTGATCATGAAGGTTGCGCAATTTAGGTCGGGAGGTTAGGAGAATGACTGCCAAGACTGCGCAAGGCACAATCTAAGCTGCTGGGAGACTGACTGACTATTGGAACAAAGTCTAGGATTTAAATAGAAGTCTTGTGAAACAAACTGATCTATAATCCTTATAACAAACATATCTACTCATATTCACCTATCTAAGTCGAATTCATCAATCCCATAAAATCTCAAAACTGCTCTATTTCTATGGAATTTCTGAGTGACTAGTCATGGTTGACTAGCACTAAATGAGCCTAATAAAGCTTGTCCTGTTCGAACCAAGTAGAGTTGGCTCAATCCTAGTTCCCAAGCTATCCATCCATGCATCAAATTCGTGCCTAAGTGTCCTGCAAACATGTCAACCATATAGCTATTACGGGAATTTCTGAATCTGTCAATATTTGCACTTGAAACCAAATTTTCATAAAAACTTTAGAATTTGAAAAATTAAAATTAAATACCTGAGCAGACATGAAATACATCAAAATGGGATGAATAAAGTGGAAAATAGATGGATTAAGTAAGTTTCCTTTAGCAAAAATAAGACCAAAATCGAGGTCCAACAGTATCTTCACTCGTGTGTTCTCATCCAAGCCGAGTACTATTACAGGTTTCCAAGGGGCGCACTCATCTCAACCCCCATTTGTTAGAACCTCTCGTGCACCTTCCTTGACTCATTGCAGCTATCACACCCTTGCTACCAACAGAGTCATCTTACATGCCTCTGTGTGAAATCGTGGTCAAGGCATTACCATACGAACCACTGTTGGGACTCCTACACCAAATGGTCTGAGGTTTAATTGAGACCTCTTACTGGGGAGATCCCCTTACATGTTGGCGGGTCCAGCACCATCAACAGAATTCCCATGTGATTTTATCATTGTGACCATTGAATTTATTAAGAAACTCCATTAGCCTTGCCTGGTATAATTTCTCCACTATATCCTTACTCCAGTTTTCTATCTTGAAGTCCTTAGGTTCAATTTTTGTTTCCATTTGCATCTTCTCTGTGTACCAATTAATATAGCCTTGTCCAGTAAATAACCTCGTCATGAATATAGAAAACAAAATATATAAATTTGACCTTCTTATTCTTGCAATCCTTGCATAAAAATCATGGTGAATGTACTTACCAGACCTCTGTGGCTTTGAAAAAAATGAGATTACTTCCTTTGCCTATAAATCTCCAATTTCCCTTTCTTCTACTGCAAATGGTATCCAAACAAAATCCTCTATTTGTAAAACTAAGTAAAAAAAACTCTTACCTGTGTGAAAGATAAAAAAAAAACCCCATTGCAACAACAAATCCCTCATTGTTTTGCAAATCGTGTTTAAATCTATTTTCATTTGCAAAATTTGCTCATAAAAATTAATGAAAAGCCCTCCATGTTTCAAAAACTGCGTACTGTGTATTTAAAATAATGCTCACTGCATTTTTATGTGCAATTTTTTTGACAAAAATTGCACGAGGAAATCGTTTTTGATACTTGAACTGCAAGTGACTTGTAGATAACTTGTATAATTTTTCTTGTTAATGGTTTTGTCCTTCCTATGTAAACATACAATTTTACTTAAACTCTTCTCCAGCATCATGAACAATCATGGATTCTACAGGTGGCAGAGTATGTTTAGGGTCACTGAGCATTGCAAATCCATAACTGAAGTTTTGTTTCTCTCACATTATGACACATCTGAACAAAATCTTAAGTTAAACCCTTTTTTCAAAATCTTGTATCTATTGAGAAGACCACAGAATTGACTCTTACCTGATCACTGCGTGATTTTTGGAATTTGTTGGAGAGAAATGCCAGTTAAGTGCAGAGGAAATCTCAGCTGCTCTCTCCTTTAAAAATGCTTCTCCTTATTCTCCACGGAGTTCCTCCAATCCCCCCTTGCAATTCCACACAAATTTTCACACAATTCCTCTACTGCGTAGGTTTCTTCTCTCCCACATAATTCCCTTCACTTTCTGTGTTTTTATGCATATTTCTCTTTCATTCATGGTTCTTTTCATGTTTTCTTAGGCTGTGGATGAAGATGCAATGTTGTCCTCGATTATGAGCTGGGTTTAGCTACGATGAGGAAAAACATACGCAGGCAGTGTTCAATCCTTTGAAACATTTTTGATCGTTTGCTTGCTGCTTGATTTGACTAGCTGACCTTTCATTTTTCGATTTTGGCTACCACTTGTGTTACTTAATGCATCATGATTCATATACTTATGACCGTGCTATCCTTTGTACATTCCTTCGACACTTGTTTTATGTTGCATCATAGTTTGTGACTGTTTTTATATTAGAGTTTTTAATACTCAATACCGTTAGGACTTAGCTTATGATTTTTTCATCACATGCACTATGTTTTCTTATATCTACCATACTTGTTTGCATGTTGCATATTCATGCCTTTATCATTGCATATTTTTCCCTTTTCATCATATACTTATGTATTGATATTTGTTTTGAAATGACCATAATCTTGGGTCATTTCAAATCAAATTCTTTTTGAATGATTAAGTATATTTGTAATGATACTAACCCTCTTTGTTCTTCTTTTGTAGGCACATAAACTAATCCTTCTTTGTTGTGTAGACAATTTTTCCATGAGAAACAATTTTTTTTTCTTTTCAAAAAGGAGATGTGGCAAAAAAGTTTGGTTCAAAATTGCAAATGATGTGGTTGAGTGATGAGATGAATGAATGTATACAATGTAGGATGATGTAGGATAATGTAAGATGATATAAACATGGTTAGGAGTATTGCATATTCACGTTTAAACTAGGTTATCAATATTAGATTTTTTTTCAAAATCGAAGGCATTAAGAATACTTTAAACTTACAGTACTTTCCTTTTACATGATAGCTCATTGTCAATGCTTTTCTTCTGTTGATGATGACCTTAGCTCTTTTGTCAATACTTGACCTTGTGCTAATGATGACAATACTTTGACTTCAAAATGAATTATGTTGAATGATTTTTGCTGGATTTTAGATGCTTGTAGCTACTTCTCAGGTCCATCTAATGTTGATTTAAGATGAATAATTAGGTCCCTTCTGAAATAATATATGACAATGATCTTGTTCAGGTCCCTTACTAATAAATATTAATTATGATGTCTCAGGTCCCTTTTGCAAACCAGTTGCATAGTTTGTTGGTTTATTATGAATCTTCCCCCTTGCTTCTTTTGAGACTTGTCCTCAAGTCTTTGAATTTTGGAAGTTGATTTTGCAAAATGAAATTGAAAAACATAAAAGAAAATTCATATTGGCCATAAAAGTTGGTTTTCTGAAACGAATTCAAGTTTGCATTGTGCTAGTTTCCTAGATTTTCACAACCAAACTCCTTTATTATTTTTTAACTTTCTCATTTTTATTTTGGAAGCAGGGAAGGCATATCACTATGCTATTGCAATAATTCCATATTGTTTTCTGCTGAGACTCTATTCAGAAAGTTTTCTTTATTGATAGGTTTGTTATAAACTTTGAGTCTATGACCATTGACTAGAAATGAAATTGTTGCTTCGTCAATTGTCTTAATCTTGACTACTCCATTGTCAAAGATTTCTTCTATTTCATATGGCCCAAGCCAATGAGTAGTAAACTTAACTTTGAAATCTTTATACTTGGAGTCGAAAAGAAGTGTCCAGTCCCCCTTATGATAATTTTTGTTTTTGATAAATCTATCATGCCATTTGATTCTTTGTTGTTGTACTAATGATGTATTCTTAACTGCTTGTTGCCCGATCTCCTCTAGTTCATTCAACTATATAAGTCTCTGCTGTTGAGCTTCTGACACGTCCAATCTCAATTCTGCTGCAAGTTTGAATGTATGAATTTGAAATTTGATTGGTAAACATAACTTCTTTACATATACCAGTTGATATGGATTGAATCCAGTAGTATTTTTCCATGTAATTCTTTATGCCCATAATACATCTTTTAATTTGTCTGACCAATGTTTTCTATTCATTTGCACTATTTTTGTCATGATGTTTTCTAGAACCTTATTAGTAGATTCCACTTGTCCGTTTGCTTTTGGATGATACAGAGTAGACTTTCTATGCTTGATTTTGTATTTTTTCTGTAAGATCTCTGACAAGTTTAGAAGTGAATTGTGATCCCTGGTCTGTAACAATCTTTCTTGGAACTCCAAATCTTATAAAGATTTCTTCAAAGAGGAATGAAACCACTGTTTCTTCTATTGCTCGTGCCACTACTTTTGCTTCTACCCATTTTGTAACATAATCTATACACACTAAGATGCACTTCTTTCAATTTGAAGGTGGGTTAATAGGTGCCACAAAGTTAAGAGCCCATTGTTCAAATGGTTCTATAAGTACTTGTGGTTTTAATGGCATCTCATCTGATACTATAGGTCTTCCAGTTCTTTGACAACTATCACACCTTTGACATAGTTCTTTGAGTCCTTGAAGGTTGCCGGCCAATAGTAGCCAAGCTTGAGCACTTTGCATGTTGTTCATCTATCCGCAAAATGGCCACCACATGGTTCATCATGACATGCTCTTATAATATCAAGAATTTCATATGCTCTTGCACATTTTCTTATTAAAATATGAGGACTAGTATAGAAGAGGTCACCATTGACCCAAGTATATCTAACACTCTCTCTGATTATTTTTATTTTCAACTTGCTAATGAAATGGGATGGTAATATTCTAGGTGATAAATAATTTGCTACATTTGCAAACCATGGGGTTTTAGATGTTATTGCAAATATATGCTGATTAGGAAAATTTTCTAAAACAGGGATAAAATCATCAGGAGAATTAAGTCTTGAAAGAAAATCTACCACTTGATTATCTTTTCGTGGTCGACCTAGAGCAGTGATATTGACTTCTTGCATTAGTAACGACCATCTAGTAATTATTCCATTGGTAATTGTTTTCTTCATTAAATATTTAATGGTTGAATGATCTGTATGAATAAATACTTGATAGCCTATTATATAATGCTTAAATTTATTGACTGCATGCACAACAACTAGCATTTCTTTTTCAATTATTGTATAGTTTAATTCTACCAGAGTTAATTTTTTTCTTATGAAATAAATAGCATAGTTAAACTGATTTTCTTTTTGTCCTAGAGATGCTCCTATAATTGTGTTTGATGCATTAGTATATATGTGGAATGAAAATGATCAATTGGTCCTCTAAGAATGGGTGCTATAGAAAATTTTTCTTTCAGTGTTTCAATTGAACTTTGACAATTTGTAGTCCATTGAAATTCAATGTCTTTTGCATGTAATTTGAACAAGGGTAAAGATATTTTGCTGAAGTTTTCAACGAATATTCTGTAGTAGCCTGCATATCTAAAGAAACTTCTTACTTCTTTTTGTGTTTTTGGTGACATTAAGTTTACAATGACTTGTATCTTTGCTGGATCTACCTTAATTCCAAAGGAGAAAATGTGGTGTCCCAACACTATCCCTTCAGTTAACATTATAAAACATTTCTCATTTTTGAGGGATAAGTTTGTCTCTATGCATCTCTTTAGAATTTTTTCAAGGTTGTCTAAACAATCATCAAATGTACTTCCATAAAAAGTAAAATCATCCATGTAGACTTCAACACATTCATGTATAAGATCCACAAAGAAAGCTAGGAATTCTCTTTGAAATGTAGTAGGTGCATTACATAATCCAAAAGGTAAAACATTATAAGTATATGTACCCCATGGACAAGTAAACATAGTTTTATCCTGATCCTCTAATGCTATCTTGATCTAATTGTATCCACTAAATCCATTAAGAAAGGAAAATAACTTTTTCCCTGCCAACGACTAGTACTTGATCAATAAATGGTAGTGGGAAATGATCTTTTAATGTCGCTTTGTTCAGTTCCCTATAGTCTACACATATTCTCCATTTGCCATTTTTCTTTGGTACCACAACTAAGGGAGAAACCCATTGACTATTAGAGATAGGGTAGATAAATCCTACCTGTAATAGTTTATGCAATTCCTCTTTCACTATCTCCTTCATCATTGGATTCATTCTTCTTTGTGGTTATCTTACTGGTTTGATTATTTCATTTGTGTAAATGTGATGGATATATGTTTTTGGATGGATTCCTTGCATATCTGTATAGTCCTAGGCAAAAGATTTTGAATATTTCTGTAGCAATGCAATTACATGTTGTTCTTGTGATGATTGTAGATTATTACCAATATTTAAATTCCTTCCAGGATTGATTTCAATAATTTTGCTTTGAGAATTGGTAATTGAGTTGATAGGAAAATTGCTTTCAAATGAATTATGCAATGATTGAATAGTACAATTTTCCTGAAAACATTGGTTTAAAAGATGATCTGCAGCTTCATATTGTGTTATTCGTAGTTGCTTAGAAATGTCAGGTTCTAAGACAAAAAGGTTTATTAAATCCTGATTTTCTTCTTCTTCTCTAAAATTAAAGGCTTGATTAATGCTTAAAACAGGTAGATTTTCTTCCTGTTGGTCATTAGGCCATGATAGTAAAGAAGGAGATTGAGTAGGAGGATAGAGTGTAATATGTTTCTTTTCATCTCCATGTGCTATAATCATGCTTCCTAATTTGCATCCAATGAAGGCATCTACTGTGGCTAACCATGGTTTGCCAAGAATTAAAGGATGACCTCCTAGATTTGTTTTTGGTTGCAAGATTAAAAAGTCTACAAGGTATTCCAATTAATCCAAAGAAACAATGATGTCCTCAAGTATTCCTTCTGGTACAACTTTAGATCTATCTGCTAGTTCTAAAATTGTAGTAGTAGGTTGGATATTTGGCAGCTTTAAAGATTTCATAGTTTCTATTGTCATGATATTTATAACAGCTCCTAGATCAATTAAATTTTTAAGAACTGAAAATTATTGACTGAAATAGTAGCCATAGGTATCCTAGGATCAATATACTTTTCAATTGTTGTTTTTGTAGACATGAGACTAGCTAATTTGTCAATGACTTTGATTGTGGGTTGATCTCTTTTCTTTTTGCTAGTTTTCTTAATACATAATTCCTTTATTGTTTTTGTATAGATTGGAATATATTTGATAGCTTGCAACAAAGGGATTTTGACATAAGAATTCTTTAATTCATCTATGATATCAAATTCACGAAGCGAAATTGAATTTTTCTAATCCACTAACCTTTCTAGGAAAGGTGGTGTTTGAGTCACAATAGTTTTACTTATCTGACTTTGAGTCCTTGGATTAAATTTTTCAGATTGTTCTCATTCTTCAATTTGTTCTTTTATGATTGGTGGAGAATATTTTTCTAGAAATTTTCCAGAACTCAAGTGGATGTCTTGAATAAGAAGAATATAATATGTAGGAAATAAAGTTGTTTCTTCCACATTATAGGCTGGCCTTTCCACTCTATTACTTAGATTTGCTACTGGCCGAGCTGGTAATTGAGTGGGTCTGGGTGATGGTTAGCTAGAAGGCAGCTGAAGCTGCTGAGGTTGAGTTAGTGCAGGCATTGGTTGTTTTGTGAATGGATTTGATTGAGGGGATTGATGGAATTGCTGATATGGAAATGATTGTTGAGGATATAACTGTTGACATTGTTGTTGATATGGATGTTGAGATTAAAACTGTTGGGGAGGTTGGGATCCATAAGCATATCCTCGCCAACATTGTGAAGGTTGGTTTTGGTTTTGCTGAGGAGGCCAAACTTGCCATGGCATAAGAGTATTCCATGAATTTTGATACTAAAAATTCTGGGGAATTTGTTGTGGACACTGTTGAGATGTACCTGCAAAATGTGGTTTCCAAGCTCTTCTTGGTGCCATATAATAAAATACTTGAATTTCTTTTAATTGGCATGCTTGCAACTCTTTTAATGTTGGACAAATAATCTGTAACATGATTTTCTGTACAAAGTCCACAAACATGTATATTATCCAAAGGACATTCTTGTAAAGGATGCTTCTTCCTACACTTAGGACAAAATATTGATAGTATTTGTTCTTATTCTTCTTGTTTCTTCTTTGTTTCAATACATCAACCTGTGTTCCTAGGGTGCTTAAAAGATCAATTTTAAAGTTTTCTAATAAACTCCCTATTTCTGCTATTGTTACTCCTCTTGTTGTTGATTTAGAAGCTCTTTAAGTTATATATTTTTTTCATGTTTTGGCTCTACCTCTAAAGTACTTTTGAAATAATTCATAAATTTCATCAAATGGTAAGTATGAAATATCTCCTTACCCATCACATTGAGAATATCAAGATACTCATCTCGTATTCCTTTGAGAAAAAAATGTTCTAATGGTATCATGATTTAGAGAATGTTGTTTGGATTTTTGCAAGTTGCAAAGAAATTGTTCTAAGTGTTCTTCTAAACTCTCATCTTCTTGTTGAGATATCCTAAAAATATCTTCTTTTGGATCTCTAGGCCTACAATAGGCTTGATATTTCTTAAGAAAATTTTTCTTCATTTTTTCCCAAGAAGTAATAGAGTGTTCTCGTAATCCCATAAACCATTTTAACGCAGCTACTTTAAGAGTAGCAAAAAAAAGATGAAGGTTATGTGTATCATCAATATAACCATGAGTTCAACATAAGATATCAAATTCAAACATGAATGAATCAGGATCTTCAGAAGACATCCTATAGAAATTTGGTAAAATCGAAGGTGGAGTATTCTTCATTTTTACCTCTTCTCCTAGAATTTCTCTAGTATCTACAACTGGAAATCCAAAAGTAGCTTCTTTAGCATTTTCTATTTCTGCGTCTTGTCTTCTCCAATGATCATATTCTGTTTTGGTATCTTCTTCTCTTTTCCTTTCTGCTTCTCTTCTTGCCTATTCTTCCCTTCTTCTTTGCCATTCTTTTTGGTGCTTTTCATATTGTGACCTTTGTTCTGGAGTGAGGATGTTAGATCCTTGCCCTTCTTCTGCCATATCTTTTTCAGCAGTTTCAAATGTTTCAGTAACAAATTGAGATTTAACTTGTTTTGTTTGTTTAGAAAAAGTTTCAAAGATAGGTTGGTCTATTTGTTCGAGAATAGGCTGATTAATTGGTTTTATTGTCTCTCTTTGTTTTACTATGGAAGATGTTCCTATGTGTTTTTGTTTTCTCTTCACTTCATAAGCTAACAAAGTTTGTCTTTCAACAAGAGTTAACCTCTGTCATCAACGTTGTTTTTCCTCTAACTCTTCCAAAGTTGGTTTTCTAGCAATTGGTGTAGTTAATTCAAATGGAGGCAGTCTTGCTTCTACCAATGGTTTAGTAGTTGGGGGATCTTGTTCTATGTATCTACCCTTTTCATCTCTTTGTCTAGTCATAAATGACCATAATGAAAAATACTAATTACTTTTTTGTTTGTTTGTTTGTTTGTTGTTGTTGTTGTTTTATTTATTTTTTATATGTTTTCTAAATGGTCTTCCTATTTTGATTAGATCCGAATATGCTTCCCCAGCAACGACGCCAAAAATTTCAGGTCAATTTACTAAGTAAACTAATGCAAGTGTTTTACTTGTAAATCCATGTTTGTAGACTTGGAAGCATGTCCAAAATATATGGATTTTAGGTAAAATCAATTTCAGAAGGCAAGGCTCAAAGGTTAAAGGAAGTGCATATTACAAACAAGTTCTAAATTTAAAGAAATTACAAAGTCTCTGATTCAAGATACAATAAGAAAAGGAAAAGGCTCCTAACTTAGGAGGTCCTGGTTGTCCTTCCTCACAATACTGTGCCCAAGAAGAGAAACTAAAGAGCAACAGTTTGTGATGTGTAGAAAACAAGAGAAGAGGCTCCTAACTTAGGAGGTCATGGTTATCCTTCCTCATAGTTATACTCCAACAACATTACCATTACATCAAATCATAAACTGGAATTCAAGAAACAATTCAAGAAATGCAAAACGATGATTTTTAGTTGTGATTCTAATTTAATAGAAAGAGAATTTAACTTAAATCCTTTCTTGTCCTTTCGTACGAAAATTATATCTTAAACCAAAATCATCCAGAAATCATACATAAATCATAACACATCTAAGCAACTGAATCATAAAACTGAAATAAGAAATATTGAATCAAAACTATGCTAATTTATACAAAATTTAATCGAAGTGTACTTAGCTTGGTATGGGAGCCCTCTAATCTTGCCTTGTACACCTGAATAACTCTTCAACTATAGCTAACTTGATAAAAAGCTCACAGCATGAACAACAATAGAACAATAGGACTGATTCTTCAAATTCTCTCAAAAGTCTCCAATAGTCTCATTACAAAATTACACACTTTGAATGGTCCATGAACTATGTTTAAATAGGAAAATCATAAACAAACTTTGCTATAATGGCTCTAACAACCTTATCTATACATATCCATTCATATAGGTTGAACTCATCAAGTCTGGTTAACAAAATTAGGAAAATCCCACAAAATAAGAAATTTGCCCCTTTTTACTAGGGATTTCTGAATGATAGGACCAGTGTTGACCAGGAATGTGTTTGCTCAGTTTGATCAAACCAATAGGTGTTCCTTCATCCATGGTTCCCAAGATTTCAAAATATGCGCTCAGATCTCACCTAGGTGTCTTGCACATATGATTTTAATGGAGCTATTACGAGAATTTTTAATGCAGTCCAAATTTACTCTTAAAACCCATTTTTCACAAAAATTCCTAAAAATTGAAAAACTTAATTTAGTTACCTGAATATAAAAAATAGGACTAAAATGAAGCATATGTAAGTGAAACAAGATGGAATATGGTGGTAAATGAATGGATTTAGGATAGGAAAAAATGACCAAAATTGAGGGCCAACAATCCACTGGTCTTCTACATACTCGATAGGGTGAAATTGTGACTTTATGAGGGCTTCAAAGTCCTCCCACTTAGTCATTGGAGGATATCCATCCAACCATAAGCTATTTTTGTGGCTTTTCCACCAGGTCAGGGCACAACCCTCTAATTTTAGCCATGCAAATGAAGTCTTTTGTTTTTCCTCTATATAATGAACACTGAAATAAACTTCTAATTGCTACAACCAATGATTCACTTTTGAGAATCGATCTCACCTTTATATGACTTGATATTGACCTTCACTAAATTTTGAACAATAACTGTCAAGCGACACTCAAATTGGGTTAATGTTTTTTAGGTCCTTTCTTTGGATCGTTCTTTGTTTCTTATCAATCTCTTGATCTCCCCTCTAATCAGAACTCTATATAGAACACTCATCTTCTATGAATAACCCGAGCTTATTGGTTAGGGCCACCATGAGGAGATTCACGTTATGATTTATATTTTCAACTTCCAACTATGAAAACCTCTCCTCTGCATGATCACGAGGGTTATTCACAAATTTTTCGGCCATGACTATGGTTTTATGAATTTTGGATTAGATGATTTAGATCCCAGACAAATCTCCATAACATACCTAAATAAACCTACTTTGATACTAATATGATCTGTAAATTGTCGTAGATATTCCATTGGACAATTCAACACAACAAATATGATAAATTATATTTAAAATTATGAAAACTACATTATAAGGCTTTATTTTTCTTTAGATTTATAGATTTGTAAATTACTATTTTATTGCATATGTATGCAAATTATAATTATGAAGAAAATAGAGAATAAAAAAATAGAAACTCACAAACCATGATTGGCACAAGATATATCCTCGGGAACTCTTTCGAGAATAATCTAGCTAGAAGGTGAAAGCGCTCTACTCTCTTTCTTTGAATAGAAAATGGTTGTGAGTACAAAGAAGTAAGGCCTATGGCCTGTGGGATACTATAGTGCACAAAACCTCTTTTTGTGCTCTCTCTCTATCCCTCTCATATACTCTACTAATCTACAGAAAAAGATACACTTGAAAAGAATGGAAACCCTTTTCCTCCTAATGACTTAGTCATAACACAACCCAATAGTCTACTATTGGTTAGGTTTGACTCCCTCAACTGTTAGCTAGAGTCAAAATATGGACTCTTCTAGAGTCTTATTCATCATGATCATGTGGATAACCCCTTTTCCTTGAGTAATGGGGGCTGACATGACATCCTCTTCAATCATGGTGGTCGAAATAGGAAGGCGGACTTTTGAGTGGTGTAACTTTTGCGTATAGATTTTGATTGAGGCTATTTTACGTTGTTAGAAATGTCTTTGTGTATAATAGAAAAAAAATAAGAGACACCATAGTGGAAAAGTTTTACCCCCCCAAAATTCCATTTGATGCCTCAGAATGCTCTCAGAAGGTTTCAAACCCCAATTTGCCAATTAGGTCCCATCAATAAAAGTGGTTCTATGATCTAATTCCTCCTTTTTTCCACTCTAAAAGCTTTGAGTTGGATGAAAAATAATATAAGGATCCAATCTGGATCAAGTATGTTATTTTCTAATTAAATACTCATGTTTGGCTTGTTATTAGTTTTTTGCCAATGTTTGTGCTTTTTCTTTGGGAGTGTTTTGTGATGCCAGCCTCTATCTGAAGATTGTCTTAGTGGCTTAATCCGTCGACTTTGGATTTTGTTCATGCTTGAAATCTATCAATATTTATTGTAAAAGATAAAATACTATACACATAAATTTGTGTGCTTATGTTGAAGGATTTCACATTGTGCAAAGTCAATATGCATTTCAAGCTTTTCAATCATCATGTTGATTAGTGGTGGGAACTATTCCCAAACCCTATTCTTATTTGAGTGATCCTAACTCTTGATATTTCCAACACGGGTAATGAATCCCATTTAAATTGGACCCTTCCTGGAGAAGGCACCATCATGGTGGTCATTACAATTGGCATCCTCCTCTTTGAAGTCAAGAAAGCTTGCGAAACTTTCAGGTGGGAACCTACCAAATAACCTATCAAATACAAAGACCACTATATGTAGGAATGTCACATTAAAACCAAAGTTTAAATAATGGACAATATCCATTCACATGACTTCTAATTCATCCACTCAATGTAAACCATGTAAGCCTTTTTCTAATAACTATGACAACTCACCACATACTTACTATTATGTGGGCTTATCATCCCTTGATACACCAACAATAGTGAAACATAGACTTGCCATAACATCACTCCTACCATGTCACCACCATGTATTAAGGGTGCCACATCATCTACCGTGTCTCACTTAGTTAGTGGTCCCATGTCTTAAGTTAGTCAACCTTACATGTCACACACTCACAAACTGCCACATGTCACTTTAGTTGACCCATCTCCATTCACATTTTGTTTTTGATACCAATTATCAAACAAGAATAACTTTGCATTTTGACATCCATTTTTAGTGCAATGTTCTATGTTCTCAATTAGATTCCGTGCTTACAGATTAGGGTGGCTTGTTTCCACAATATTTACTATCTTTAACTTATAGTTTCACATTTTTCATAAATTAATGCTTCTAATATTTGTTATTTAACTTAGAATAGGAATAACTTTTTGATCTGTTATTGAATGTTAGTTTTGCTGTGCTAATTTCAATTACAGATTTATAAACACATGCTTGTTCATTGCTTCCTGTGCATAGATTTCCTTAGGTTGTTTGTGATTGTAAATAGGTAAATTTCATCACATTTTAAGTGAATGACATGAACAAAACAACTTCAAAGACAAGTAATAAACAAAAAACATTCAAAGTACAACAAAATCATCACCAAGAGCATTTAACATAGTGTTTTGATGAATGAGTCCACCCCTCCTGGGCTACATCTCCTTGGTCCAACTTCCATGGCTTGGGCCTCTGTATTAGCTCAATATGAAAAAATTGATGTTTACAAAGCTCCATTGCTCCTGATACCTACACCAATGTGTTTATAATGTCTAAATTAAGTAGGAACACCTTTTCCTGAGCTCAATTTGGTCGAAAATTGCTCCAGTTATGCCTCTGACAGTTTTTCCCTAGAAAAGCTCCTCTTAAACTAGTAACTCCAGTTAGGGCCGCTAAATTTGGGGTTGGTGTAAAAAATGGCGGAGTCCTCTAAAACACCACCAGTTTAACTCCAGATTAATTAAATGCTAACCGTGATTAGCTGGAAGATTAGTGCTAATTACGCAGATTAGGCTAACTGCTTCCTGAAACTGTTGGTGGTCTCTGCAGAGGGTTCACATGTTGTGATTAGTGCATGGTTTCGTAGTAATGGCCACCACGTTAACTAACCTCCACCGTAACCGTGAACTGTTCACATCTTTAACCATTGCATTAAAATTTTGTGGAGCTGCCAGATGATATAACCGTTTGGTGCAACAGTGGGTGTGTTCACATATGCACTAACCATTGCAGTGAAGGTTTGTGGAGCTGTTGTGTTAACTATTTTCGGTAACCATTTGCGTGTTCACATGGGTAGGGCTGGCTTGCAGGCTGGCCCTCCCCTAATCGCCAACCAAAACTGCAATAAAATTTAAATGTAAACGGTCCACCATATGGTTAAGTGACAACTGGTAGCAGAGTTGGTTGAAGGCTTGGTTTGCGGAGGGGAGGTCATTGGGTCGAACCCTGGTGCCTCCACATAAATTTTGTTGAACTACTTTAAGCCCTAGGCCATTGGGAGGTGCCATGTGGCGGCCTTCGGGCTTTCCACGTGGCATTCTCTCATTGGTCCAAAACTAACTAATATAAATGTGTCAACGCACCTGCCACATCACCAACTGCAACCAATCACATTGTGACACTTGTTGAGACATGATTGAATGTTGACCAAATTGACCCTCCCTAGTCACTTGCCACGTCAACAGTACGAACTGCTAAATGTGCAGTGACTGGGTATTTTTTTTTACAAATTTCGCTTGTTTAGAGAAGCGAACATAACTCAATAACTTCCTCATACGAACTCAGTTTTCAGTGAAATGAGTTGCGTTAGGATAGTTTTTTCGAGACGGACGGGGTCATTCAGGTTTTGAGCCATCCTGAGAAATTTTATTTTTTGAGCTAAATACTAAGCGCCTGATCACTTTGGGCACCCAATTCAATGCTATTTCTTTTAATGCATAATTTTTCAAGAACTTTTTAAATGTGCTACCGATTTCTATTTTTAGTGTCACTTTACATATAGATTGTAACGTGGTCAATCAATTGATACCGTATTTACAAATACTAATTACTTATCTTTAAAATATTGTACATAAGATTTACTAAGAAGTAAATGCATACGTAGGGTCACAAACTTGGAACATAAATTTTCCCTAAGAGGCATTTCAAAAAGAAAAATGAGAAAATATAAATTTTGAAGCTTGTAAACTCATAGGGATGTTAATTTCAAGTCTTGAATAAAATACCTAGAACTAGCATGAAAATATTTTTTTATCTTGCACTCTTAGGGAAGAAGAAGATAGTTTTTTCACATAAGGGTGATAATGAAGCATACATAAGTTGATAATCATTTTTATATTGGTTCCCAAGTGAACTTAATATTTAAAGAAATTTTCAAGAAACTGGGGTTAGAAACTTCACCTCACAAGAAACCTTATCCTCTTGGTTGGGTATGTGATGATGCAAAGCTACAAGTAACCAAACAGTGTAAACTTAATTTTGCTATCACTTCAAAATTTGTTGACGAGGTTGAATTAGATGTGCTTCCTCTTGATATTTTATGGAATTGTATTGGGAAGCGCTTACTTGTATGAAAGGAATCCATACTCTTTAGGGAGGAGAAAAAATATCACCTCACCAAAGATGGAGGTGAGTACATTGTAAGAGAACACAACATGAAGACTAACTTATCACTAGTTAGTGCGGGGAAAATGAAGAGGCTCATAAATTATGACAAGAATTTTGTATTATTGGTTGTGAAAGAAAAACATGTCAAACAATTTGATGCTTTTAAGCATTGTGATCCTTCTCATAAGGATGAATTAGTTAATCTTATTTCTAACTATGATGAGATATTTTAGGAACCTAAAGGATCGCCTCCCAAGAGGGAGATTCAACATGATATTGAAGGTGCCCCTCTTCCTAATGCTGGAATGTACAGGATGTCTGTGATTGAGAATGCATAGATCAAAAAGAAAATTCAATAATTGCTTGAAAAAGGAGCCATCAAACGTATTTCCTCTCCATGTTGATATCCTATTGTAATGGTACCAAAGAAGGATAGTAAAATGATAGTGTGAATTGACTTTTGTGCACTAAACAAAATCATGGTAAAGAATTAATACCCTTTTCATTGTATCAATGATTTTGTAGATAATTTAAAATGTAGTTTATTTCACTAATTTATATTTGTGAAGTGGTTATCATCATATTTGGATTGGAGATGGTGATATTTGGAAAACCACTTTCAAAACAAAGTAGGTTTTTTTTGAATGGTTGGTGATGCATTTTGAGCTTTGCAATGCCATAGCAACTTTTATGTGTGTGATGAATGGCGTTTTTTGACCATTCATTTATGACTCCGTAATTGTCTACTTACATGACATTCTTATATTTAGCAGAAATTGGGATGAGCATATCAAGCATGTCAGACAAATATTTGATACTTTGAAAAAGGAGAATTTGTACCTGAAATTGTTAAAGTGTGAATTTGGCAAAACATCATTAGTATACTTGGGTTACATAATAGGGGGTGTTGAATTGAAAATAGATCCCTCCAAATTCAAGTGATTGTAAAATGGCCCAAGCCTACTATTGAAGCCTAGAAAATCATTGCGACAACATGGGGGAAAACCACCCGGTCCAGACCTTGGTTAGAAGCTCATTTTCCGTTTGGTGTAGTGGCTCCATCTGGGGATAATGGGACCAGTTTCCTAGAAAATATTTTAATAGTTTTGGTGGGGTGATATAAGATGTAATGAGAGAATGAATGAGCTAAGTGTAATCTAATCTAATTAATAAACACATGCATATATCCTAGTTTAAAACTATTTAGCTATAAATATACCTAGGAATTAAATAAAATATGCGATCTACAATGATGTCCTACAATAATTGGTAATATAGATCATTCAATTGCAATAAGAAGTGAAATCATTTAACAGTACTCGTTTTGGATAAATAGTTAGACAAAACGATTGTGAGAGATATATCGCATATAAAATCGTTCATGTATTCAGAATAAAGTCAAAGACAACATCATACAAAAGTGGAATAATGCTATACTGTAATTCAGACTTTCACACATAATTTTTTTTAAAGAAGTATTGCTTGATACATAAATAAAACAAGATCATAAGATAAAAGTACCATATATGACGAGTCCTTCTCATGTGTTTCAACAATATTAATCCAATCTCAATCAATCCAGCACATTCTAAGAGTACAATAGTGCATTTTAGTAGAGCATGCTAGATATTTGAAAGAAAATAGATCCTGTTCCATTCATTCCATCAGAACCTCCTCAAAAGTATAGAAGTGCAATGTTTCGAAGAATGTTTCTGATAAAATTTCTGGACCCCTCTATAAATGCATGAGAGGGGTCTAAATACTAAACTATAGGTCCTAAAATAGATTATTACAAAATATAGCAGAGGAGGTTTAAATGACGTTACTCAGATAATGCGAAAATAAAACTAAAATAAAAATAAACTAAATGACTAACTCCTTTTTACTTGATCTTTGAGATCACAAATATCTGTCATAGGCTTGAGCTGAGTCAATTACTCGATCACATATTTTAACTGCGCAACAAATATAACGTCTGTTAATGCTGGCACAATATTTTGTGTTGAGGTTGTTAAGCACCTCAAAGTCATCCACTGACTATATGGTTTCACAAAAAACTTCCAGTATGCTTCCCAATTCAGCCTGTTTAGCTGTCTGATCACTTTCTCCTTTTCCTGCACTGCCTACTCCCACTGCTGCTCTAACTGTTTGACATTCAGAAGAAATCCTAGTACACATTCTGTAACCAGGTTGGCGCCATGCAGATTTTCGTTGATGGCTTCAATTATGCTGTTTGCTGTTGTTGTTGATATTGCTATTTCCCTTTCTGCTTGCTTCAACTGAGAATCCAAATCTGTGAAAATGATGTCTTTGTGAGATTCCTATAGCTTTGGCAAATCAACCTTTCTCCCATCTTCTGATTCTTGGCAAGTGATAAAGTCAGAAATCCTTTTAAGTATTTCATCATACTCAAGTCTCATGTCAACAACTTGGTTTTTTAGTTTATCACTGGTTTCACAGTAAGGACTTATTTGCGAAATATTCTGGCAAAGTACTTCTTTCTGCTGCATTATTTGGGAGTTAAGACTGAGCGCTTCCTTTATGAACTCATTGATTTTCAAATTAGCCTTAAAATTATTTGTTATAGCTTGTATCGCACATCTCTTCCTTCTAGGCTGGCCTGATTTTGGATTCTCAATGTTCAAATTCCTGCTGGAGTTGGGCTACTTGTAATTCTGCCTGGTGATTGGATTTTTCCTGAGTTAATTGTTGTTCTAACATCATAATTATTTGTTCTTTTTCCTTAAGAAACATTTGAACCTCTATCACTTTGTCAATAGTTGTTGTGGCATAGGCTCCTGCATATTGCGACAATTTTGTGATATTTTCAGATGGGTCCATGGGTGAGTCCTTCCAAACGATGTCCATTGGTTCATTTTCGGAAGTTGCAACAGTTACAATGTCCAAATTTCTTTTATTCCTATGTCTCTTGACTATAGATTTGCGGGTGGGACTATAAAATACATCTAGTGGAGGTATTTCTTCAACTCTCAAAACAATTTTTGAAGTGGGTGTAACAGGAACGATTTCAACATTCCGAGTGTCCTTAACTCCTAGTTTCCAAGTTTGACTTGTGTTGGGTTTGCTTAGGAGTCTATATCTCAGATGTTTCCTTAGGGTTTGAATATGTGTGAAGCTTCTTGTTGAATTGTTCCCATTCCTTTTCCAAGTCAATAATTGAACTCTTTCCTGATTGAGTTGATGTAGAGACAATTTCTGCTTGTTTCTTTGCTGAAGTTTGCTCAACTGTTTCCTCTGTAGTTCCAGCTGTGTCATTTTTGGACTCATTATTTGTATGTCCTCCTCCATTTTGAGATTGCTGCTCTGAGTGCTCTGACTCATGCGTAGATCTCTCTTGGGTTTCTTCTTCAGATTGTTCTTTGGAACTCTCATCTAAACTTATGCTAGGAGTTGGCTCTCTTATTGGTTCTATCTGCAGTAGGTCCAATGGAACCTTCAATAATATTTTCTCCCTATACACATGGAAAACTCTAAGATCATTAGGTCTAAAAAGTGCTGATGCAAAATGTAGCACTTGTGAGTATGTTTCTGCCAGTAAGAAGAGGTCATTAAAAGGGTCCCCTTTGTGGGTGAATGGTTTTACTTTCACCATAGTAGTAAAATTCTTAGCAGTGCCATCCTAGTCATACTTCTTTCCTGGAAATGTAGCTAATTTCATAGATTTAATAATCTCTGCTTCTTTGCATGCATGTCCAAAATCATGTAGCGCAAATGTACCACATTGTAATGGAAATGTAGGCCAAATGGCCTTCTTCTGGTCTTTCTGTCCTTTTCTTAATCCACCTTCCCCCGTTGTTTGGTAGGATATTTCTATGGACAATAATTTGTCGGGGACATAATATGGGAGAACATGCGGTGAACCAATACTCCCAAATACTCTGATATAGGTGAATGTCTCCTCCCCAAACCATATGGCTACTGGCAATATATCCACTTCGGCCTCTTTAGAAAACCTAGGGGCGGTTCTATTGTATATTTCTTTATGGATGGGTAGCATGACTCCTTGACAAATTTTGTAAAAATGGGTGTGAAACTGAGATTCCCACAAAGTCTTATGGTGCACATGGATAGGAAGCGAGTCTTGAAAAACCTACTTCCATCCCATAATGGGAAATTTAGAATTAAAAAAAATTGCATCCATTAATAAAGCACTCATAAAAAATGGGGGATAAACCATTAAAGAGGGACTTCTTTTTCTACTATATTCCATAATGGCCTTTGCTAAATTATCTAACAAAATTTGAGCCCAGTTCATTATCGTTGCATTCACGGTTGCATCTATTAATGGGAGCCATTCCGGGAAAAACTTCGTGCTGTTAGGTTTACCAAACAATCTACATAGCATTGCTGCTGCAAAACTAGAAGGGGGAGAAATGGATGCCATATAGTACATACCTATTTTATCCCGTTTGAGCTTGCCTCCGTTTGTTGTCCAGGTTTGGGTGACGTCTGTTGGGTCTTCATACTCTTTGGCAAATTTCTCAAGGAACTATTTGTTGTAGAGCTTCTGCGTCTCTTGTAATTGGTACATGATTCGTAGGTTGTTTGCTGAAAAAGACCCCATGACCTCTTGCTTGTGACTCCTGAATTTTAGGTCTGCAATGTCTCTCTCTTCAATTACCCACTTGACCATGTCAGTATATGGAATTATATTTGGTCGTACAACTATGCGATGTAGGGAAGAGCATGCCGTCTTGAAATAGGAGGCATAAGATGACTCTTGGGAATCTGGCGTGGCCTTTGTTTCAGTGGCCTTGGGTGCTCTTCTTCTAATAAGTTGTATATAACCTCCTAGGTTGTAGTTCCTCTGTCTCTGCTACACGTATTATCAGAGAAAAGAGGAATCATTTCCGATTTCTCAGGCACAACTGTCTTCCCCTTATTTCCCATTGTTTCCAACAATTTTCCCTGTATATTTTCCTGAAATGGAGCAAAACAGAAGTTATTGGATAAACACAAGTAAGAATGACAATGAGAATGAATGATATAGATAACCCGAAAAGGTGACAAGAAAGGATTTTTAATCAAACATAGACGAAAAGATATTATTTCACATTGAGCTGCTTTTTACCATAAATTCCATTAACTTGTATTAAATAACCACTAATCATTCCTTATCACCACTTTTATTGCTCATTAATGTATTGCATTGCAAAACAAGAAGGATGGCTTTGAAGGTGGTAGACGTAAGTTGCGAGAATGTTGAGTTTGCTATTGTGATGCAATGTCGCAAATCACATTTCACATGTTTGATTGTGCGCTTTCTTAAAGTTCCTTAATTTCTCGCGGGATGCGAGATCCGGGATAAGCAGTGTGTTCTTTATTATTTAAAGCTATTTACCTTATAAAGCACTTTTCATCACGTGGCAGAATTTAATCAACATTTTATGATATTGGGTTCTATCGGGTCCGGGCTTTCATCACATTTTGCAACATCACTTAGTTCATATGATTTCAGACATTTCTTAAGTGTTCTCACGCGTTGCGATAAGGTTGACCGTCTCATCGCAATATCACATTTTGCGAGTTTCACCATGCTTTGTGAGAGTGCGCCC
Source organism: Pinus taeda (assembly GCA_000404065.3). Taxonomy (NCBI): domain Eukaryota; kingdom Viridiplantae; phylum Streptophyta; class Pinopsida; order Pinales; family Pinaceae; genus Pinus; species Pinus taeda. The sequence goes on along the minus strand of APFE031247075.1, from coordinate 306,648 downwards.
TTTGTAAGTGACGATATGCAATACAAGATTTATTTTATTAGGAAATGCCTTAGGCATTATTTTAAAATAAAAATCCTAATGATATTTAAGTTAAGCACGGTGATTCTTTTGATCGCTTTTCGTGAATTTTGCTTGTTAATAAGGCTTTTGACACACTTGGTTTAGCAGTATGCGAAAAGGTGAGGATTGCTAGCTTTCAAAGGGTTTTGACTCGATATCTTGCTTTATTCCAAAAAACTTAAAAGAAAGTGTCTAAGTGCTAAATTTATTTTTCAAAGATTTTATCACGGGTCCCCACTTATTAATAGAATATTATCTATTATACGAATAAATGGGGGGGTTGTTGAATAGCACAACAATTGGTGATTTGCTGGAAGAACTAGTTATCTTTGACAGTTTTTGAAATTTCTAAAAACTTCCAAAACAAAGGTAGTTCAAAAAAATAAAAATACATGAAATACAAGATAAGTAACATTTCTCTGAATAAAAAAACAAAATCTACTTAATTACCATCCATTTGATTATCCTCTTCAATATGGAAATTGCTTTGTCTACATCATTCATTACTTGGTTTTTAAAGATAAAAATAAGGGACTCTCACAAATTAGCTTTTAGATGTACTCAGTTGTCATAGGTAGAGCCTCTGCTACCAGTAGGCGTCCATAACCTCGACAAGGTTACCTTTTAACCAACAATGATTTAGTATCCCATCTAGGTAAGAGTGCATTTTTTAAAGATAAATTTAGATTCATATGCTTACTTTCTTTCTCATTTTTTCTAAACAATTCCTTTTTCTTAAAATTTTCATTTTCTTCTTAAAGGTCATTGTCTTGGTTTGGTGGCAAAAATTGACAATGCCATTCACTGATTGTAACTTTAATTGAACAAGCTAGCTCATGATGAGACCCCTTGTTTGTTGATTAACATAATCTCAAGCCATTACCCTGTTTTGGTATGCAGTATTGGTAATGTCAGTTTGTTACTTCCCTATGATCATGGTAAGTCGGCTCTTGATGAGACCTTTTATCCTTTAAGTTTAAGCATATTTTAGAATTACACTCTAAAAAGTGAAAGCTCACTAGATGGGGAGAATCATTGACTCCTTAAGAGTTTCTGGATGAAAATTATAGAGTTAAAGATGCTTCTATGTAGAGAGTCCTTGCTTTGTTATAGATACTTTTCTTAACTGATGGTAGAACAAAGGTTCTTTTTACAAAGTTGAGTTTTACCAAAGGACGACTAATTTTGGTAGAGGATGAGCAATTTCAAATAGATAGAACTTAGCTTATGTTTCAAATGTAAAAATTATCTTTATAATAATCTCTACTTATATAAGTGAAAAATCAAAATATAAAAGAGACCATTTACAAAGGCCAAAAGTAAATGATATTTCAACTTTTATTTTCCTAAAAAGTAAAAACAGTAATATACAATAAATAGAAGAAATTATCTTATACGAAAATAATTTTTTAGAATCTTCCCATTAACAAGTAGAGAATCTCTCTTGCCTGATAAATCTTGCAATAAAAAAGTTGATGGTCCTATTTGTTCGACAATCTGTAACAGGCCAAGCCACATTCTTTCGAATTTGGTATGCTTACCTTTTTCCTAATGTGCTTTATCCCATTTCAATACCAGGTCTCCGAGCTAAAAGAATTTTGAGCTTACAAAATTTGCATCAAATGAACGTTTGACTAATTGTTGATGATGTGCATGTATGATTTTGGCCTTTTCCCTTTATTCTTCGAGCTTAAGGATTTGTGATTGTCTTACTTGCATAAAAGAGGAAGGGGTTTCTTCAATAAATTGAACTAGGGCTAGAGAGGAAACAACTACATTTGTAGGGAGGACAAATTCTTTCCCATAGACCAAATTAAAAGAAGAAGTGCCTATTGAGGCCTTCTGTGTTATTCGATTTGCCCATAGAGCAAATATCAAAGATTTGTGCTAGTTTTTCTAACCTTGATCAATGGTTCATTTGATGATTCTTATGAGATTTTTGTTTTTAGACTCGGCCAAGCCATTTCCCTGAGGATAATAGTTAGCAGAGTATTTAATTTTAAAACCTCTTTTAAGAGAAAATTCTGTCATAGCATTGCCTGTAAAATAAGATACATTATCAAACATGAGGGTAGATGGTAGACCAAATCTAGTAATAATAAACTGATCAATAAATTCAATGATGTTTTTGGAATTGGCTACCTTAAGTGGAATTTCTTCCACCCACTTTGTGAAGTAATCAGTTGTTGTAAGGATATATTTATGCTACTTTGAAGAGTGAGGAACGATCTCACCTATTATGTCTAGTCCCCACTGTTAAAATCATTGTCCAATGTTGATTGGCTGCAATGGTAATGCGAGTTTCCTTTGTCTCCTAGCAACTGTTTGACAAACTTTACATTTCCTTACATAATCGTGTGCATCTTTAAATAATGTCGGCCAATAATAGCTGGCATGCAATATTTTATGTGTGGTTGTGTCCCCTCTAAAATGTCCACTAGCTGGTCCATCAAGGAGTTCCTGCAAAACCTTTTCTACCTCAGATTTTTCAAGACATCTAAGCAAAACATAATCACAATTTATTCTAAAGAACACATTATTGATGATTTGATACTGTCCAGCTCTTAAACTCAAAGCCTTTTTTCTTTTGTAACTTAGTTACATAGGGGCATATCCATTTTTCAAATAAATATGATATCAACATATTTGGATTTAGTGTCGTTGAGGCTTACCTCATATACTTGTATATCATCACCTGAATCTTGTAGTGCTGATAAGTTGGATGCTCCTGCTAACATTCTGCAAAAACCTTGACCTTTTACAATTTCGGCTGGTCTGATCTCAATGTCATATAATTGCATTGTTGTTACCCAAATTTGCCCTTATCTCACCTACATCTCTTTGTATTAATAAATTTTTCTCTGCTGAGAACGAGACTACTACCTCGATATGAGTTTTGAGGAGAAAGGGTTTGGAATGCTTTATTGATTGGAAAACAAAAAAGCTTGTTTTTCAACATCTGAGTAGTTTAATTCAGTCCCCTGCAAATTGGAGCTAAAGAAAGAAATTGGTTCTTTGTCATCATTGACTTGTGTTAATATAGCTGCATATGATTTCTCGGAAGCAAAGGTATATAACATGAAATGATTAGAAAAATTTGGGCTTGCTAGTGAGGGAGCATTTATGATTGCTTGTTTAATCAGATCAAAGGCTTAATGCTCAGTATGTCCCCATTTAAAAACAGAACTTTTCTTAATCATAGATTGGAGAGGTAAAACAATTTGTGAAAAATCAGGGACAAATATTTGACAAAATTTATCTGTCCTAGGAAAGATTGCATGGATTTATTGTTATGAGGTAATGGGATTCTAGAAATTTCTCTTATCCTATTAGGGTCAATGTGAATTCCTTCTTTGGATACAATAAATCCAAGGAGCTTTCCTTCACTTAGAGCAAAGAAATATTTCTTGGGATTGAGATAAATTCCTTACCTCTGACAATGCTCAAAGATTTGTTTTAAATCTTTTAAATGATTACGCGCCTTTTTAAGTACACAGTTATATCCTCTAGATAGATTACCACTGATTTATTAACCAAGCCTTTGAAAGCTATGTCCTTGGCTCTCTAAAATGTAGCACTAGCATTGATTAACCCAAATGACATCTTTTGATAGGCATAGGTGCCCCATTTGTTTCGAAAGGTAGTCTTTAGTCAGTCATCTGATGTACTAGAATTTGATTGTAACCTGAGAATCCATCCAGAAAAGAAATTAGTTCTGATCCTGCTACTAATTGCAGTATCTGTTCCATAGGAGGTAATGGGAAATTGTCCTTTTGACAAGCTTTGTTGAGATTGCGAAAGTCTATACATATTCGAATATCACCATTCTTTTTTCTAACGGGAAAAAGGTTGGAAACCCACCTTTAGTGACTGATAGGAAAGATAATTTTGGATTTAAGTAGCTCATTCAATTCAGATTTGATCTGATTTTCTAAATTCGGATGGATCTTTCTTAGCTTTTTCTACACGGGTTTTTCATCAGATATCATGGGGATGGTATATTGAATTATGGAAGTTTCATATGTCTTAAGGTCTTCATAGTTCCAAGCAAAGACATTCTTGTATTTCTTCAACAAATGAATGAAGGTTGATTTTTCATCTAGTGTAAGACCAAGTCCTAGATTGATATTCTGAGGCTTAAGGTCAGTTCCAAGATTAACTAATTCAAACCTCAAAGTTGAACTTTGGAGTTTTGAGTTAGTGCGTTTTCTGAATCTATCCTTGAGATCATATAAGTCCTCCAGCTTAACCATAGACTTAGGTATTGAATTCATAGTCGTTTCTTGCTTAAGCTGGGAGTCATGTTGATCCTCATCTATTATCTTGTCATCGCAAGAGCCTTCAGATGTTAGAAAACTTATGATATCTAGATCATTATTAAAGACTCACTAATTGGTGATATTGTCGGTAATAGAAGGCCTAAAAATCAATTCAATAGAAAAGCGATCGAGGCTATAATCTCCTAGTGGAATGAGCTTGGATGCAACATTAGCCAAAAGATCAACACTTGTATTTTGGGATCTTGGGATAGGGGAAATATTAAACACTGTAAAGTGAGAAGTGAGGTCCTGGACTAATGATTGATAATGTTTCAAATGTCTAGACAAACAGTGTATAGTATTTCTTACCTATTTTATCACAATTTCCGAATCTCCAAACACTTGAAGATGTTTGATATTAAGGCTAATGGCCTTATACACCCCTTGAACCAATGCTTCATATTCGACGGTGTTGTTTGTACATTCAAATTCAAGCTTGCATGCTAACATTCCCCTTCTGGGCTAACTAATATGCATCGTGCTTTGGCTCCATTGTTAGATTTGGATCTGTCAAAAAATAATTTCCAAAATAAAGAGCTAACTATAGGTTTATCTACAAAATTTATGCACTTAGAAGCATTTGTTTCAGAATAATTTTCAACTTGGGATATAACAGAATTTTCCAAGAAGGGTGAAGTGTTTGCATTAAAATTTCTTAGAAATGATTCAACTGAGTAGTTTCTGATGATATTACGGCTATATGACTGGCTCATTATCTCCCTCTAATTCTTCAATGATATACTTTGATGTTTTTCACGGTCAACCCTTATTTGATTTGGCTTACCATTATAGGGAAGCCACATGTGGGACCAATTAGTTTCAAAATAGCCATGAAGCTTTTATGACCAGTCTCTGCTAAGGATTAAATCGTAGAACTCAGGGATATTAGCCACAAGAATGTCAATGACTTGACACACTTTCGGGTTTGATGAGAGTCTAATAGTGACTTGATTGAGTTCTCCTATAAATTCGACTTGGGATTGGTCTAGCTGCACAATGCGAATAACAAATTTTTGGGGCTCCACATTTAATTTTGCACAGACTGTTCTTGGTAGGATGTTGGATGAAGCTCCATAATCGACTAAACAATTGTGTAGATTCTTTGGTGAAAACTTCAAAATTCAAAAGAAATGGAGGAGTATGGGATTTGGATCTTCCTCTTATTAGAGAAATATGAGTAGAACCGATTTTGTCTAATGAGGTATTAGGAGGCCTACCCATTTCTTGGGCAACTTGTGAGATTACAATGATGGGAAGCAGAGAAGTAGGAACTGCTTTTAGATCTTTGAGCAATAACTTATGTTGATGTTTTAACTTGCTAAGATCATGGAGTGTGATGTTTGCCCTAGTATTTTTCATATCTTCTACTATGTTGTATTCCATTTCATCAGAGACTAGTAGGGTTTTAGTTGAAGGTGAAGAATTTGTTTGAGGAGGAGCGGTTTGAGTGGATTTAGAAGAAGATTTCTTACCTATTGCTTTGTCTTTGGGAGCTAGAGTCGATACCTTCTGCTTTGGATTTGTTTGTAGTAAATCAACAGGGCTTCTACTCCTGGTTGCAATAGGTAGTGCTTCTTGTGCTTCTTCATTGGGAAGGATAAAATCCCACATTCCTTGTAACTCGACTACTTCTTCATCATTTGTTTGTTCTTCAGCTGTTGAGACTTCTTCTTCCTCCACATTTGATTCAACATTTGATATGGTGCTTGGAGGCTTAGTATCAGAGGAGGAATTTCTTTTGTATGATCTGAAATATTTCTTTGAGGAAGTCTCTGATACCTGTTTCTTGATATCAACCATTTCATTGGACATAGTTTTAAGGACTTTTTGTAGGCCTTCAAGATCAAAAGGATTTTTAGGTGGTTTTTTCTTGGTTTCGTCCCTAAAAGTTACTTTCTTGGATTTTTTTTCTTCTAATGCATTCTTATTATCTAAGGCTAACATACTTTTTTCTACAACTATGGCTTCTTTCATGTTTTCTGCCAATGTTGGTTTGGTAGCTCTATCGACAAAAATAATTGTGTTTGAGGGAAGGGTAGAAATGTACCATTCATTTTAGATGCCATTGGGATTTTATTCAATAACTTGTTAAACATGAATTGAAGTCCTTAATCAGTCCTTTAGGTTTGGATTTCAAGCTGGAGAGATCATTGATAAGAGTAGTCGTCGATCTATCATCTCCAAACTTGGTTAGGAATTGCTCTTGAAAGGCATCCCAGCTATTGATGGAACTCGATGGTAATGAAAAGTACCATGATCTTGCTGATCCTTGTAAGTTATAAGGGAATAATCTTACAATTGCATCTTCCACTACTTCATTGAGGTTTATGGACAACATAGCATTGTTTATGTGTTCTTCGGTTGGTAAGCCATCATCAGGATTCAACTTTGGTAAGCACTTTTTTGGATGGGTGGGAAATGGATGTAAGGGTCCCGCCATCCAAACAGCTCCTGGATTTTTCCATGGCCTTGTGGGTTTTGAGCCATTGTAGGTATCTATGTAGATGAATATGCTCCTCTATTTGAAGGTGATTGGGTAGAGGAGGCTTGTGCTCCAGTACCTGTGTAAACCACGATCTGGAGTTGTGAGGTGGATGGTTGATTTTGTGATGAAGTGGATGGAATGAATGAGGATGTTTGAGGTGATGATGAGAGAACCTCACTATGGGATTTAGGTTGTGCCTTCTTAGCTCTCTTAGGGTTTGGTAGAGGGAATTCAAATGGGGGGATCCCAAATTTTTCACTCTGTGCTCTAGTTAACCTTTGAGATGAGGGAAACTGAGAAGAAACACTAGCTTTGGAAAACTCAGATTCTTCTTGAGATATTGAAATCCCTTGTAGCTTATGGATCAAAGACTAGACTTCAGGGTTTTCTATAGAAGAATATTGATCTAACTTCTTTGAGATCACAGTAGTGGGTTCTAAAGTTTTCTTTACAACTTGCTTAGGATTTGGAGATTTGGAATGCAATCGAGAAGTTGGATGAGATGGTGAAGGAGTTTTACTCTTAGAATGGCCTATTGATTTGAATTTACTTTCCATTCATAGTTGGGCCCTCCTTCTAGCACCAAAATGTTGAAGCCTCAAAAATCATTGTGAAAACATGGGGGAAAACCACCCGGTCCAGACCATGATTAGCAACGCCTTTTTCATTTGGTGTAGTGGCTCCGACTGGGGATAATTGGACCAATTTCCTAGAAAATATTTTGATAGTGTTGGTGGGGTGATATATGATGTAATGGGAGAATTGCTGAGCTAAGTGTAATCTAATCTAACTAATAAACACATCCATATATCCTAGTTTAACACTATTTAGTTATAAATATACCCAAGAATTAAATACAATATGTAATCTACAATGATGACCTACAACAATTGGTAATATAGATCATTCAACTACAATAAGAAGTGAAATCATTTAACAATAATCGTTTTGGATAAATAGTTAGATAAAATGATTGTGAGAGATATATCACATATAAAATTGTTCATGTATTCAGAATAAAGTCAAAGCCAACATCATACAAAAGTGCAATAATGCTAAACTGTAATTCAGACTTTCACACATAAAACAATTTAAAGAAGAAGTATTGCATGATACATAAATAAAACAAGATCATAAGATAAAAGTACTATATATGACGAGTCTTTCTCATGTGTTTCAGCAATATTAATCCAATCTCAATCAATCCAACACATTCTAAGAGTACAATAGTGCATTTCAGTAGAGCATGCTAGATATTTGAAAGAAAATAGATCATGTTCCATTCATTCCATCAGAACATCCTCAAAAGTACATAAGTGCAATGTTTCGAATAATTTTTCTGATAAAATTTCTAGACCCCTCTCTAAATGCATGAGAGGGGTTTAAATACTAAAATATAGGTCCTAAAATAGATTATTACAAAAAATAGTTGAGGAGGTTTAAATGACCTTCCTCAGATTATGAAAAAATAAAACTAAAATAAAAATAAACTAAATGACTAACTCCTTTGTACTTGATATCTGAGATCGCAAATATCTATCATAGGCTTGAGTTGAGTTGGTTGGTCGATTGCATATTTTAACTGCATAGAAAATATAGGCTTTGTTAGTGCTGGCACCATATTTTTTGTTGAGGTTGTTAAGCACCTCAAAGTCATCCACTGATTGTACGGTTTCACTAAAAAATGCCAGTATGCTTCCCAATTCAGCCTTCTTAGCTATCTCATCACCTCTTCCTTTTCCTGGGCTGCCTGCTTCCACTGCTGCTCTAACTGTTTGATATTTGGAAGGAATCCTGGTACACTTCTGTAACCAGGTTGGCGCCAAGCAGATTTTTGTTGATGGCTTCAATTATGCTATTTTCTGATTTTGCTGCTATCGTTGTTGCCCTTTCTGTTTGCTTCAACCGAGAATCCCAATCTGTGAAAAGGATGTCTTTGTGAGATTCATCCAGATTTCGCAAATCAGCGTTTCTTCCATATTCTGATTCTTTCCAAATGATAAAGTTAGAACTCCTTTTAAGGATTTCATCATACTCAAGTCTCATGTCAACAACATGGTTTATTAGTTTATCACTGGTTTCACAGTAAGGACTTATCTGTGAAATATTCTGGCAAAGTACTTCCTTTTGCTGCATTAGTTGGGAGTTAAGACTGAGCGCTTCCTTTATGAACTCATTGATTTGAGGATTGTCCTTAAACTTATCTGTTATAGCTTGTATCCACACATCTCTTTATGCTAGGTTGGCCTGATGTTGGATTCTCATTTGTTCAAATTCCTGCTGGAGCTGGGTTACTTGTAATTCTGCTTGTTGATTGGATTTTCCTGAGCTAATTGCTATTCTAACAACATAATTCTTTTTTCTTTTTCCTTAAGCAGCATTTGGACCTCTGTTTCTTTGTCAATAGTTGTTGTGGCATGGGCTCTTGCGTATTGTGACATTTTGTGAGATTTTTAGATGGGTCCATGGGCGAGTCCTTCCAAACGATGTCCATTGGTTCATTTTCGGAAGTTGCAACAGTTAAAACGTCCAACTTTCTTTTCTTCCTCTGTCTCTTGACTACAACTTTGTGGGTGGGACTATAAAATACATCTAGTGGAGGTATTTCTTCAACTCTCAAAAAAATTTATGAAGTGGGCATAATAGGAAGGATTTCAACATTCTAAGTGTCATTAACTCCTTCCTTTGTTGTTTCTAGATTTGACTTGTGCTGAGTTTGCTTAGGAGTCTGTATCTCAGATGTTTGCTCAAGGTTTGAATCTGTGTGAAGCTTCTTATTGAACTGTTCCCATTCCTGTTCTAAGTCAACAATTGGGCTCTTTCCTGACTGAGTTGATGCAAAGACAATTTCTGCTTGTTTCTTCGCTGAAGTTTGCTCGCCTGTTTCCTTTGATGTAGTTCCAACTATGTCCTTTTCAGACTCATTATTTGTATGTCCTCCTCCATTTTGATATTGTTGCTCTGAGTGATCCGACTCATGCATAGATCTTTCTTGGGTTTCTTCTTCAGAGTGTTCTTTGGAACTGTCATTCAAGATTATGCTCGGAGTTGGCTCCCTTATTGGTTCTATTTGCAATAGGTCCAATGGGACCTTCAATAATATTTTCTCCCTATACAAATGGAAAGCTCTAAGATCATTAAGTGTTAAAAGTGCCGATGCAAAATGTAGCACTTGTTAGTATGTTTCTACCTGTAGGAAGAGGTCATCAAAGGGGTCCCCTTCGTGGGTGAATGGTTTTACTTTCACCATAGTAGTAAAATTCTTAGCAGTGTCATCCGGGTCATATTGCCTTCCTGGAAATGTAGTTAACTACAAAGATTTAATAATCTCTTCTTCTTTGCATGCATGTCCAAAATCATGTAGCGCAAATTCACCACATCATAACAGAAATGTAGGCCAAATGGCCTTCTTCTAGTCTTTCAATCCTTTGCTTAATCCACCTTCCCCTGCTGTTTGGTAGGCTATTTCTCTATCCAATAATTTGTCGGGGACATAATATGGGAGAACATGTGGTGGATCAATGCTCCCAAATACTCTGATATAGGTGAATGTCTCCTCCCCAAACCATCTGGCTACTGGCAAGATATCCACTTCGACCTACTGGGAGGGTCTAGATACTCTTTTAGTTGGAATAGAAAGGTGAAATATCCACATCCGTAAAATTGAAATGAGATTTTTCCTTAGATGAGAAGGTTCCTAGTTCTTTTGAACCTGGATGACCATGGATTTTGGTGAGGGCCATATTCCAGTTAATTGTTCAATGAGGTCCTTGTTTACTAGATTCATGGCCATTTTGCATGATTTCAATGCAAGGGAATATCATCAAGTTCATCAATATTCTTAACTAACCAAGTTGGAGTCTACTATGTTGTCTTGTCTAGGGAAGCCACCAAAGCCTAAAGTGTGGCTAGATCTAGAGGGAGGGCCACCTCCCTCTTAGGAGGTGATAACCATTAGCGGAGAGCATTGAGAGAAGTTTGATTGGGTTTTCACAGGAAGAGAAGCCTTGAAGCCACATAACTTAATAAATGTTGAAATTTGTGATGATTTAAAGGATTTTGTTGGCAATATAATAGGCCATGATTACAAACTTGTAATTCTATCTTCAAAAAAAGAAAGGTGCCATTGGTGGAACCCCTTTTCAACTCAAGGGTTGATTTTAGTATTTTTGATGCAAAAATATGGTTTTTTACTAGAGTTATCATTAGGTTGGTAACTATGTTCCATACTTTAGTCATTAATGTATTTATGAACCCATAATAGTGTACACATGTTGGGGATGTAGGCATAGCTAGTGAACATATATACCATGCATGGACTATACTAAACAAGAAATGATCCTAATGTAGATTTCCTGAGTGTTCACAATTAATTGTGCATAACAATAAATCAAGTAGGTGCATCATCGAATAGTCTTCCTTAACGAAATCATAATAATTTAGCATCAAACATCATTCTACTTAAATTATCAAAATGGAATTAAACATTATTTTAATCATGGTATGAACTAGGTAAGTAAATAAACAATGATACATTCAATCCTAAGAAGGATCCTTAATTAACTTAGAATCATCCCTCCTCCTAAACACCTACTTTCACCTCCCAGCTCCCATCCCCTCCTCTACTAAAATATGTTGGAGTGTCGACTATATTGAATTAACTCTAGATATGACCTAAAGGTGAAAGCTTCAACTATATTGATCTAACTTCCCAATAGGAAATTAGTAGTTGTTGTTGCATGTCTAAGGGATCATGATTAAGATAACCCTCCCAAAACTCTAAGTTTTGGAGGATACACAATGGGAAACACCTCCAACCCTCTAAATATATCTAGGGTCAACACCCTAATATTGATCATACTATGCAATGGTTGTTCTTAAAGCTATGCCAATGAATAACCCATCCCAACAATTGTGGATCTTATCAAAACCACACTTATCTACATATCATGGAACTAGTATTTGAATCACAAATCAATTCTTAATAACATACAAGTACCCTTTCAATGTCCATGACATCAATGTTACCTTATTGCTACAATTACTTGGCTATTACCTAGCCCATTACCTATATCTCAAAAACATCACATATCTATGTTTAACCATGTAACAACATAATTCTATAAACAATGTTCTGTGACATATGACTAGATTATGTTTGTTTAATATATGCATTGCATCAGTTATACATTCACAATGTATATTAAATTAGTATCCACATACCAAAATTCACTTTTAATTTGCATGTTTTAATGGAAACCACATAATCGTCATCATGAAGAACATAAGCAAGTAGAAATCATATATTTTCCACACATAGGTAGGTCCACACATCCTTCAAAAATAGTTTATATTAATTTAGTCGAGTCAAATAGATAGCAAGAAAATATATTACAAGATAAGATGTAATACAATTTAGCTATGGAGAAGAAAAATGTGGGGCATTACATACCTACCCTTAATTCTAAAGTTATAGTGAAAAAAGTGTAGGGAAAACTTAACACATAGTTGCGTCCTCCTTAGTGGTAGATCCTAGGCTATATTTGTCCCCTTGGACCTTAGGTTGGTCCATTAGATATTGCTTGAGTTTTCAAACCCTCCATTCCAATATATGTGATGGTTCGACTATGTAAGTTCCCTCATCCAAAACTTACAATTTCTTCCACTTAATTTTATGAGATTCATTGACTACAGAATATTGTACTACAAATATATGAAAAACATGATGAGTTTTATGCAAATAGGATGACAATGCAACATGATAGGAAATTGGTACCATTCTTTGCAAAATTTTAAATTGCCCTATAAATTGAGATGATCACTTTTTCCCCTTCCCAATACAAATGTACTCTTACTTGGCTTGATATGAATAAAAACCTTATCTCTAACTTTATAGCTTTAATCAATCAAATGGGAATCAACATAACTCTTTTGTCTATCTCATGCGTCTTTTAATGAGTTTGTGATTTTAACCACACATTCTTCCACCTCATGTATCATTTATAATCCTATGATCACGAGGTCCTCCAACTTGTCCCAAATCAATGATGTCTTGCATAGCCTTCCATACAAATACTCATAATGAGGCATCCTGATAGGGCCATGGGAATTGTTATTCTAAGAAAATTCCATTTGATGCCTCAAAATTCTCCCGGAAGGTTTCAAACCCCAATTTGCCAAACTTGGTCCCACTAGTAAAAATGGCCTTGTGAGCTAATTCCTTCACTTTTCCCACTCTAAAAGCATTGCGATGGAATACAAAAAATATAATGATCTAATATAGATCACCAATTCTAGATAATGGAATACAATATCCTCATGAAGTTCAACTTCCATGAGACATAAGTTATTATTCCACCATCCCGCATTAACATGACACCTAACCCTCCCTTCAAGGCAACCATGCATAGTGTGAAGTATTTATCCATATTTGTACTTGTAGGATTCACACATTCATTAGAAATCTCTTAATCTTGAATAATGTGACCTCACATTCTTTGGTCTATTCACACTTAATTCCCTTCCATTTCAAGATAGTTATGGTTTTTCCAATATTTGAAGACCCCATCACGATATCTTGATGGTATTTAGCTAGGCCCATGGAACTACACACTCATGATTAATTTTTGGAAGTTACTAATCCATTATGGCCTTCACCTTCTCAAGGTCCATAGACGTTCCCTCTCTTGAAATAATATGACCTAGGTAGTCAATCTACTCATGAAATAAATAACACTTCGAGAAATTCCCAAATAATTTATGTTCTCTTAAGCATGACATTACTATCAACAAGTTCTCTTCATATCCCTTTTTTTCAAATACATGAGGATGTCATATAAAAACACCTACATATAGTGGCATTGATAATTTTAGAATATGTTATTCATAAGGATCATGAAAACTATAGAAAATTGGTCAAACTAAATGACACCACTATAAAAGTAATCATGCTATATATGAGGACATCCATAACCCCAACAAACAATGTTCGGTGAAGCTTGAATACTACCCTGCTAAGATCTATGAGATGAGTTCATTCCCTTTGAAACCCTAACTCCACTAAAATTTCCCTATGATCACCTTAGATCATCATGCATCCTTAATGATGACTAAGATATTGCACATGTTTACACTGTAATACTTGTTGCAACAACTCTAGGTGAAGCCCTATCTGCATATGGAGGTGGCCTATAATTTTCTCACCTAGAGAAGGTTTGAGGGGTGTTCCCAAGAAATAATTACTAATTTTGCAGATGACAATCTCATGCCCCCTCTCCAATCCCCTTTAACATCAAGAATTTCTTTAGCAAAACATGCATGTTGAGCTACCTTAGCAACTGAAGTTGGATTTCACATCCAAACAAGTGCTTTAATCTTATTTTTAGTTCATACACTAAGTGGTATGCTTGACTCTCATCAATGTTGATGTACGAGACATACTTGACCAATTCCATAAAACTTATATTTTAATCTTCTGTTGATCAACCTCCCTGCACTAAAGCTTGAAAGGCTCCAAATCGCTACTCTTGAAAGAATGTTGGCATGTACTTATTTTGAAACCTCTCCTTAAACAATTCCTAGGATAGACTATAAATAATGATATGTGACTATCTCTCGAAGTTTCACCACTAATTTAAAATGTTGCCTCAAAATTTGAAGATACATATCTTAGCCTTCAAGGTGGAAACATAATATTTTTGTGAAAGGCACCTCACCATGCCCTTAAGCCATGCTTTCACATGTTACCTTACAAGGCCCTCAGACAACTTTGGGAGCTTAATTTTTAGAGTTCCCTAATAACATCCTTAGGAGGAGGTCCTTTCTTTAAGTTCCTCAACCATTTTGGGTTACCTTCCCTTGATTGTAAGTGTTTTGATCCTACAGCCACTACTACGATCACTTTTAATGTCTCATTCATAGCCTCCAAGGAGCATAGTATGAGAACTGTTTTAGTCAACAATGGTGATGACTGTTGGCAACAATATTGTTTAGTTGGCATTGATGTCAATCTTTGGAGGTTATGTTTTGGCATGGTTTATTGGTGGTATCATGACTTTAGGTGTTTTGTTGATGTTGTGAGAAGTTATAACTATACATTTTAGTGTAATGATACACGTAGATTGAGAAAATAAAATCATGAGAAATTACAAGGGGTTTTGCCCATGGTATTCTGTGTAAGCGCTTAAATGATTAATTTGATTTGATTTGATTTTATTTGATACGGTCATCATGGGATATGGAATCTAATTAATGTGCTATTTTGATCCAATCCAGTGAGAAGAAAATTAACATAAATATGATATGCCCGTGATGGAAATTAGTTTAGCTACTATGCATAATGAAGCTAATATTTTACATGTAGCAGTGATCATAGTTGATGTTAAGTTGCAGAGGTTGAGTCCATCATTGTAGATGCTATGTCTTGCTTTTCTTTACACTACATTTGATGGTTGGATTATGTGATTGAGAGAGGGTTTTTGCTATAAAGACATGTTGCTATTGATTTATTTAGTAGAGATTGTGCTGCAAAGAGAGATGTTTTGATAATTGGGGTACATTATGAAAATGTATGAAATTGTGGCCTTGAGATATTGAAGAGGTTGAAGCCTTTGACAAGTGGTGGTGTTAGGCCCCTATACTACTACTGTAACCCCTTATTATTATTAGTACAACCCCCTTATTATATTGATGTACCCATGTAGTGCCCATATTGTTACTATTGTGCCCCATAGAAGCCCACTATTGTTATTATTATGCCCTTACATTATTATTTTTATGTCGGATCTGATTATATTATGACCCCTTAGACTCCTATATATAGAAAGGAGGTATTTTCATTTGTATCATCGAAGAATTTTTCATTTATGTAATGTAAAGGAGGTTGTCACCTCGAAGAGGCTGAATTCTAAGGCGTTGATCTATCTTTTCTATGTATTTCTTGAGCTAGTTTCATAACAAGTACACCGAAGCCACCATTCATGATAAGGATAATCAAGCACAAGCGATCCTTGAAAGAGTTCTCTCAAATGTGTGTGAACTATTCTCGATAGCCTCCACATCCAAGAACATGTATTATGTGATATTTGTAGATGATTTCTCATGTAAGGGTTGGATATTTTTCATGCAGAAGAAAGATTAGACATTCTCTAAATTTTGTGAATTTAAAACACTTATTAAGAAAGACATTGGCAGGAAAGTGAAGGCTCTCAAGAGACATAATGGTGGAGAATATCGGTCAAATTAATCCAAGAACTGCTATGCATTAGAAGGCATTTGAAAAGAGTTAATAACACCCCATAACCCACATCATAATGGGGTAGTTGAGAGGAAAAAAAAAGTATTGTGGGAGATGCACGAGTGATGTTACATGACCTGGGCTTACCATTTCACTTGTGGTCTGACGCATGCAATACAATTGTATATGTGAAAAATAGGAGTCCTCATCGGATTATCGAGATGAGTACACGAGAAGAATATTTTTCAGGGAAGAAACCAAATGTGTCACACATCAGGATCTTTGGTGAATCATTTTACTATCATGTTACTAAGGATGGAAGGAAAAATCTAGAGATGACAATTGAGTTGGGAATATTTATGGGGTACACTGATACACCTAAAAACTATCGGGTGTACCTACCATCTCACAGGATGAAGGTTGTTTGTTGAGGTAAATTTTGATGAAGAGAAGGACCATGAGATGTTCCCTTGAAAGGGAGCTTCAGTTACATGTAGATGAGGATATTTTAGATTCAAAGGAAGAACCTTAGGATGATGTGGAGTAGAAACATGCAAAGGAGTAGAGAGTTGAAGCGCCCACTCATGCAAAGACATACAAAGATGGAAGGAAGCACACTAAAAAAACTGACAAATTGATGCATGATGCTAGAAAGAATGTGGGAGCACCGACATCACAGCATAGGAAAAGGTGGTCACCATATCGATACATTGGATACATGGATTTGATGAGAAAGAGTGTAGATACTGAACCATCCTCATTTGAGGAAGTATTTCAACAAACAGTATGGGTTGATTCCTAGTATAAGAGTATGACTCCATTATCAGGAACAGTTCTTGGGAACTTGTCCCAAGGCCAGAGGAAAATTTAGTGGCAGGTTCGAGGTGGATCTACAAGGTGAAGCAAGTACAAAATGGGAGTGATGAGAAATACAAGGCCATATTTGTGGCCAAGGGGTTCTCTCATCTGGAGGGAATTGATTATGAGGAGATATTTTCTCTGGTAGCAAGGTACTCTTCAATCAAATCTATTTTAGTAATTTTAGTGTAGATGGGATGGAAGTTACATCATATGGACATGAATACAACATTCCTCAATGTAGTGATTGAGGAAGAGGTGTGCATTGAGCAACCAGAAGGATTTGAGACCTTCAACAAAGATTCACATGTGTGTAGACATAAGTGAGTGATCTATGGATTGAAACAAGAACCTCATGCTTGGTACACTAGGATCGATAACTATTTCACCAGGTTTGGCTTTACCAAAAGTGAAGTAGATGCAAACCTTTACCATATTGCGGTTGAAGGTAGACGATTGATTATAGTATTATATGTCGATGATTTAATTCTAACAGGTGATGAGAACCTGGTAAAATCTTACAAAGAGGATCTCGCAAGAGAATTCAAGATGAAGGACCTGGGGCTCAAGCATTATTTCCTCAGTATGAAAGTATAGCAAGGATATGGGGAACTATTTGTCTCTTAGGGTGTGTATGCCAACAAGATACTAAAGAAGTTCCACATGGAGAGTAGCAAATCCATGGACACTCTTCTAACAATTATTTGGAGGAAGGAAGATGCTACTTCAGGTGAAGTAGTGGAGGCTACTATTTACAAGCATCTTGTGGGTTCACTTATGTATTTGGTGAACACATGACCAGACATGTGTTTTGTAGTTAACCATCTTAGTCAAGAAATGGTTAAGCCAACCAAACTCTATTGGAAGGTAGTTAAACATGTGTTCAGATACCTCAGAGGAAACACTTAGTTTGGTCTTTGGTACAAACGGACAGAGGGAGTGAAGTTGGAAGGCTTCACAGATGAAAATTGGGTAGGGAGTCCATCAGACAAGAAGATCACATCATGGGGAATCTTTAGTATTGGGTCAGCAACACTTTCCTGGTACATCAGGAAGTAGAGATCAGTTGCACTTAGTTTAGTAGAAGCATAATACATGGCTACTAGTCAAACAGCTTGTGAGGCTATCTAGATGAGGAAGATCATTGTTGGGTTATTTGGTTAGCAATTGGATCCTGCATTGATTTACTGTGACAACTAGAGTTGTATCAAACTCTCTGAGAATCTAGTTTTTCATGATCGGTCCAAGCATATCGACATCCAGTATCACCATCTCAAATATTGTGTGTAGAGGAGAATCATGTTGTTGGGGTACATTCATATAAAGGAACATGATGCATACATCTTGACTAAGGAACTGTCAAGAGGAAACTTTGAGTTCCATAGAGGCAGGATTGGGGTGTCTCATAATCCCTTTCTTGTTTAGAGGGAGTGTTGAAAATGCAAACAGAAAATCATGATTTAATTTTCCTTTGAATTAAATTAGGAGAAAAATTGTAATTTGAAATAACAAGAAAACTTGTACAAGTTAAGTAAGTTAATTTGACTTAGTTGTCTCAATTAATTAGATTTGAGGGTCTAAATAGAATCATGTAGAGTGTATCCTACTTTATAGGAGCCCTGGTTGAGTTTATTTTGAGTTGTAATTAATTAATTCAGTCTAACTCAGTTAAAGTCAGTTAAACTAGATCCAACTGTCGGAGGAACTAATAAAAGGTCAGAAAATGGGGTGTTGCCTCATGTGTTCAACCAATTAACTAATGATTCAACCATAAATAACTCATGGATGTCAAATCTGAGAGTTACCTGGTTGAGATTGGAGTTCAAGGGCAATGTACTATCAATTGTATAATCATCCAAATTGTACAGGTTGTTCATGTAGTCAAAGCAAGGCCTATGATGGATTGCACAATTCCAATTGAGTAATTTTCCTAATTAATAGGGGTTAATTCCCAAGGAAACAAGGGAAGGAAATAGGGACTTGGGAAAGCATACAATTGGTTAATTATTGGCCTAGGCTTGTCTAGGAAGTAGAGAGAAAAATAGAGATAGTGCAACAGTTGCTCAGGCTTGAGAAAAAAATTGTAATCTTCTCATATTTTCTGACTAATGAAATGTACATAGAGTCAAGGTTTTTAGCTATGGCTTTCCATAGGAAATCATTGTGTAATATGTTTATTTAATTATTTCTCTTGTATTCTTCATAATTTCTCGATCTATTAATTGTTTCCATTGATGATTAGAGTATATTCAAGTCTTTTTTTTTAACAAATCACATAAGTAGTTTGAATCTACAAGGAATTTCTACATTCTTGACATGTATCTTTTTAGGAAATAGTTTGGTCATACTTTTCTCTTCTTATTGTTGAAGGATACTCATATTCAACCCCTTTTACACCAATGTGCATACAATGCTCTCATCCACATGTAATTTACTTTCCACCCGATTACTTAGAATTATGGCCATGCAAATTTTCTTCTTCCCATCGTTCTTTTGATTATTCAAGCTAAGTTCTGGATGTAGTTTCCAACACTTATCTTCTATATGTCAATCAACATTACATTGGTTGCAGTGCTCGTTGGGATGTTTTCATTGGTGTGTTATGGCCACTATATTATTTTCCTTTCCCCCTTTCCATTTATTCTTCCCTTCTTTGGAAGCTTCGTAGTGTTCCTTCTACTTTGACCCACTTGATTTCCCTTTCTTTTATCTGATTTTTTCTAAGAATTATTCATGTACATAAGCCTCATTCAGTGTTATAAGTTTGAGTAGCATCACTTGTTTCCACATATGACTGCAAAGACACCCCAGATATTTTAGGAGTACACATGGTTTCTTAGGAGTGATACCCAATGTTATTGTCATCTTCATAAATTTTATGATGTATTCCTATACACTCTGCCTATGTCTCTATTATGTAATGAGATCTCAAAACATAATAAAAGATAGGTCAATGAATTGAAAGTTAGCCTCTTCGAGGGGGAAACCTCCTTTACATCACATAAATGAACAATTATGGCATGGTACAAATGACAAGACCTCCTTGGTATATATAGGAGTCTACATAACGATAGTAATGTAAGGGCACAACAATAACGATAATGGGATTCTATGGGGCACAATGATAACAATATGGGGGCTACATGGGCACAACAATAAAAATAATGGGGCTACACTAACAATAAAAATGAGGGGGCTATACTAACAATAACAATAAGGGGACTACACTAGTATTATAGGGACCTAAAATGCCCCTCTCTTTCAAAAAATGTTGTCCTCAATGATTGAGTAGTTTTGGATGCTTCTATATAAAATTCTCATCCTTCCATGTGGAATCTTTTGCGGGTAAGTTCTTCCACTTAATGATATACTCTGAAATTGATCGATACCATAATTGTCAGGTTCTTGTTCCCCTAACGGATTCAAGCCCCATATGATTTCTCCTTCCTCGTTAAGTTCTAGCAATATTATTTGAAATGGGATCTTGTCACCAACAACCTTCTTTAAGCATGAAACATGGAAAGCTAGGTGTACTCGAGAAGATGTAGGCAGCTCCAATTCGTATGCCACAGTACCAATCTTTGACAACACCTTATAAGGACCATAGTACTTGGTTGATAATTAGTTATCCTTCTTACCTTGCTTGAGGGACATTTGTTTGTATTCTTTTATATGTAAAAATACCTAGTCACCTACATCAAAACTTCTTTCACTGCGATGCTAATATGCATATTGTTTCATTCCATTATGAGTCAGAGTGAGGTTATCCTTTAAGAGTTGGAGAACTTGTTGTTGATGCTCGATATGATCTTCCACTGCTTGAACCTTAGACTTTTCTCTTAAAGATAATGTGATGGACAATGGACGATATCCATAAAGTGCCATAAATGTGGTCATTTTTACTGTAGTATAGAAGGAAGTGTTATACCACCATTCAACAAGAGGTAGCCACTTGACCCATTATATTTGTTTATCAGTTACAAAGAAATGAAGATATCATTCCAAACAATTGTTCCATATCTCAGTTTGCTAGTCAAATTGAGGAGGGTAAGATGAGCTATGATCTAATTGAGTACCAAGGCAAGAAAATAATTTTGTCCAAAAATTTCTAGTGAAAATGGGATCTTTGTCACTTACAATAATATTTTTGTTTCCATGTAGCTTTTGAATTGTTTCCAAAAATGTAGCAACTGTATCGGTTTTAAAAGGATGAGATAATGCACAAAAGTGGCATACTTGGTAAATCTATCAACTACCACCATGCTGACACCTTCAGACTTGTGTAAATATGTGATAAAATCCATTGAGACCTCCTCCCAATGTTGGCATGGAATGGATAAAGGTTGTAACAAACCTAGGATCTTAATTGTCTCAACTTTATTTTGTTTGCAAACCAAACATTTTGCGACAAAATTCTGAATATCAAATTTAAGACCTCCCAAAAAAAAATCCTTCTTTACCCTATGGTATGTTTTTAAAAATCTTGAGCACCCTCCTAAAGGAGAGGTGTGAAATTACAAAAGAATCTTTTGTTTGAGTTGGGAATTCTTACATAGATAAAAACAATCTTTGTACCATAATGAGTAATTTTTCTAGATAAATGTATCTGTTGTACTAAGATCTTGTTGCAAAGTTTTAATGAGTGTCCATGCCTCTTCATCATTCTTCCATTCCTCCCTTTCTTCAGTTATCCATTCAGGTTGGATAATAGAAATGGCATAGAGAATTTCTTCCACATCCTCATCTCTTCTTGAGAGTGCATATGTAACAACATTTTTCTTCCATTTTTTGTAGATGATTTCAAAGTGATAACCCAACATATTAGTGACCCATTTTTTATGCTCTTCTGAAGATAATATTTGTTCCAAAAATTACTTAAGACTATTATGATTAGTTTTTACCTTGAAGTGTCTTCCCATTAAGTAAGGGCGCCATTGCTTCATACCATGTAGTATTGCCAACATTTCCTTCTCATAAATAGGATTTTGTAAATAATTTTCCTTGATTAAATTACTTTTAGAAGAAATGGGTATTCCTTCTTGCATTAAAATAACACCAATTCCATTTCCTAATGCATCACATTCCACCATAAAGGTTTTTGTGAAGTTTGGAGTAGCTAAAATCAAATCTTGGCACATTTCCTCAAGATGTTCAAAGAACTTAGTTTCTTCTAGAGTCCAAAAAACACATCTTTCTTCAGTAATGTTGTTAGAGGTGTTGTTATTTTCCCATAATTCGTAATAAACATGTGATAATACCCTGTCAACCCAAGAAAAATCCTCGAAGATTCTTTAGGTTTGTGCGGATTTTCCATTCCTTGATGGCTTTAATTTTGGATATTTTTGCATACAACTTTTTCTCCTTCAATAGTTTCAACACCCTATCAACATGTTGAACATGATCCTTCAAAGACCTACTATAGATTAGTATATTGTAAAAACATATGAACACAAATTTTCTAAGGAAGGGTTTGAAAATGGAATTCATCAAACCTTGAAATGTGGAAGGTGCATTAATAAGGCTAAAAGGAATGACCAAAAATTCATAATGACCTTCATGATTTTTGAATGTTGTTTTCAGAATGTCTTCAGTGTTCATTCTAATTTGATGATATCATTAATGAAGATCCAACTTGTTGGGGTAAATTTCTCCATGTAATTCATCCAATAATTCATCAATGACAGGAATGGGGAATTTATATTTAATAGTGAGCTTGTTGAACTCCCATCGTTCTTGTGTATGAATATTACTGGAGTAGAGAAACAAATTTGGCTATTTTGAAGCCTCTAGCATCTTTGCAACCATGTGTTCAATTTCACCCTTTTGGGCATAGGGATATCTGTAAGGTTTGATGTTTGGAAGAATTCTTCCTGGAATCAAGTGAATAGCATGATCATGCTCACGAATGGGTGGGATTCCTTTATGAGTTTCAAATACCTTCGAATTATTGTTCAATATTCTTTGGAGATATGGAGAAGTAGATGGTTTCAATGTTTGAACTTCTAGTGAGCATAATCATGCAATTATGCCTCTTTGTTCCTTCTTCAAAATATTTGTCATGCCATTAGAGCTAATCATCTTAGCTGGTTTCCCTACGATGCCCCTTAATTTAATTTATTTTCCTTCCCCAAAAAAATTCTTGCAAATTAAAAGTTATTATCCCCAGAGATTATAACCATTAGACTCATAATACAACATCAACACCACCCATTGGAATGGAATGCATTGGACTATTCAATACATATTCCCCCATGGTTAGAATGTTATTATGAAACTTCGATAAGAAATTTATAGTTCCTCCCTTTGAAACCATCTTGACACTCTAGTGCTGGATATAGAAAGAAATCAAATTCCTTGGATATCTTATAATGAATAAAATTATGGGTACTACCATAATCAATCAGCAATATTACCTTTTTTCTTGATATATCCTTCTATAATGAGGGTTTGAGGAGTGGTAATTCTTGCCAATGCATTACAAGATATGTTTGGATTCATTTCTTCTTTATTTTGGTTGGTTATTAGTGTATAGCCTCTTATTTTTATGTTTCTAGTTCCTTTTCTTTCTCCTGTTCACGATCTATGTAAAATAATTTCTTCTCGACACACTTATGACCCTTAGTGAAATTTCTATCACAACTATAACAAATCCCTTTTGATTTTTTTTCTTCTAGTTGTTGTGTTGTCAACCTTGTAGGTTGTGGGAGGCTAGCAACAACAACACTTCCATGTTTATAGTTTTGAGTAGTAGAATTCCTTGTTGTTGTAATCTTTCTTTCAACTTTTCTTGCCACCTTGAATGCCTTCTCCAATGAATCAGGTTCCCAAAGGTGATCCTCATGTTGGATTTTATCCTTTAAATTCCCTATGAAGACATAAATCCTATGCTCCTTTGGAATATCATTTACCTTGATATTCAATCTTTGGAAATCCACAATGTGCTCCACCATTGAACCCTTTTGTTTAAGATTTATCAATTGGTTAAAGAAGGTATTGCTATTTGTATCCTCATAATTTTCTGCCAACTATTCTGCAAAAATTATCCAAGTGATAATTGATTTACGAGAACAAAGCCATCGATACCATAGATACTTATTTTGTTATAAAAGTAAACATGTAATGTGTACCTTTTCTGTGTGTGACACATCATGTAAATCAAAGAATTGCTACATCTATAGTATCCTTGTTATTGGATCCTTTCCATTAAACTTCCTCATGTATATATTTGGAATGTGGTGGTTCTTAAACCCAACATTGGAGTCTCTAAAATAATAATTCATATTCCATTTTTCCTCATCGTGATTTTCATGGATTACCTTGTCACCACTGAGAATCCTTTCTTGCAGCAACTTTGTCAACCCTTCCAACTTAACATTCATCGCGTTCATGTCTACTTTAAAAAATCCCATGTTACCCTTCAAAACCTCCATGTTTCATTTTATTTTTTCTTCGAAACCATCCATCTTATCTTACAATTCATTTTTGGTTACTCTTTGTGACAGTGAAATTTGTTGTGCTTGGTCTCATAATTTTAATATATCATGTTGCATTTCTTCTTCTTCTTCATGTGTCATAGTAAACCTTTCTAGTTGCTTACTAGGTGTATCCATTTTTTTTTTGTTTCAAGTCATTTTGGAATCAAATAATGATATCTATGATTCACTATTACCTTTGAATCACTTCAAACTTAT